>PVJS01035027.1:0-21238 GCA_004027185.1 Glis glis | reverse complement strand
TCTCACGAAGTTGCGGAGGGCCTCGCTAAGGGGAGAGAGAGAGAGAGAGAGAGAGAGAGAGAGGGAGAGAGAGAGAGAGAGAGCTGAGGCTGGCCGCGAACCCAGATCCTCCGGTCTCTGCCTCCCAAAGTACTGGGATTACAAGCATGCGCCACCACGCCCGGCCAAACACTGTATTCTTAACCTCAACAAAATTTCACTGAAACCATAGACCGGGGATGGATGGAAGGGACGCAGTGCACTGTGCGTTCAGAGGTGAGTACTTCGATTTAAGTTTGGAAATCAGCAGAGAGCTAATTCATCTATCTCAAAAGGAGGTGACATTAGAAGAAGCAGACCAGAGCAGACCAGAAGGACTGAGCATCATGGGAGGACGAACACAAACACAGAGGTAGCGATTTGGAGACAACTGGGGTACACTGCGTGAACAGTGAGGAAATGGGCTGCTTAGGTCACTGTATTAATTTTCTTTTTGGCGGTACCGGGGATTGAATCCAGGGGCATTCTAACTCTGAGCTATACCCCCAGCCCTATTTTTTATTCTTTATTTTGAAACAGGGTCTCACTAAGTTGCGGAGGGCCTCACTAAGTAGCTGAAGCTGGCCACGAACCCAGCCTCCCAAGTACTGAGATTACAAGCGTGCGCCACCACACCTGGCTTAGGCCACTGTATTTTTTAAACAGGAGAGCAGTAATAGATGCTGCCCTCTGTTGCAAAACCATGTTCCAAAATCATGTATTTTGATGTTTGCAGTATTTCCACTAATGACAGGATCTATTAAAGTGCATTGCTTCTGAGCATGGATTCTATTTTGAAGACACCAAAATTTAAATTTCCTCTGGCATTCACTGTCTATGAGAATAAGATTAAATCCTATAGCTTCTCTAAACCTTATTTCCCTGATTTTTAGAGCAGGAACAAAGGTATTTAGCTGCTACACAGATTGTATCTAAATACAATGCCTGGCAACATAGAATTATTTGCAAATCATCTTGTTGTTAATTATTCAATTAATTCAATATATTTTTGGAGCACCTGGAAAATTAACCAACAGTTTCAACACTACATCATACTTAATGTGATGAAGGTAAGGGCAAAGGTCCCAGCTGTGCTGTAGTGGATTAGCAGTCCTTGGGGCTAAAAGTTTGAGGGACTGTAAAGCAGTACCTGATTCATGCCTGAGAGGTCAGGAAAGGTTTCCTAGCTATGGAAGTAACAGCTGACAAGACTAAGAAAGGATCTTTCAAGTAGAAGGGACAGTAGTCAAAACGTTTTTACAGAGAGTTTAGATTGCATAGCCAAATGGTGCACCTGGAGCATACCCAGCCCGGACAGGAGAGGGGGCTGGAGAGTTTCCCAAGGACGCACTGTTTGTTTAGATCTGATTCAAGTGGAGATGGTGGAAGAGGTTACCTTCTGTGTGAAAATCAAGAGGAGAAAAAAAAATAATAGAGGAAGGAGTGGTTTCATAAAGAATGTTATAATGGTGAAAGGTATTGGCTTTGGAAACAGAGAAGCTTTGTATTTACAATTTTGTTGTTCTCTTTATGACTTTGGGTAAGTTGACTATTGCAAACCTTTTCCTTATGCATAAAATGAGGACTTTTTTTCATGGAATCACAATTGTGATGAAATAAGGTAATGTGAATGGAATAATTAGCTTGGTGCTTGGCATATAACAAGTACCTGTACTTGCTAACTCTTGATTATCACTAATTATTTTATTTATAATAATATTTTTGGCTTAGGAATGTTGTGCAGAGTTCTAGCACCACTTTTCCTTCTGTAAGTAAAATGTAATAATCTATTGAATTTATAATGACAAAAGAAAAACTTAATCAAAGTATGATAAAAAAACCCTTTTTTCCCTTTTTTGTGGTACCAGGAATTGAAGCTAGGATCATTCTATCTCTTAGCTACACCCCCAGCCTGATTTTATTTTTTACTTTGAAACAGGGCCTCGCTAAATTGCTGAGGCTATTCTCAAACCTGCAATACTCCTGTCTCAGCTCCTCCGTGCTGGGATTACAGGCGTGTACCACCATGCCTCATAAAAACAAAACAAAAACAAACAAAACCTTAATCTTGAAAATTGAATACCAGTTTACAACAGAGGTAGACTTTATAGAGAACCTTCCTTAAAATATTATGCATGACACTTTGGTTTCTACTCCACATTTTCTTCTTCTTAAGGAATCCTTTTGCCCCCTCAACTGTCTTATTTACTTCTTTCCATGATGCAAGTCCTACCTAAATATTCTAATCTATTTTCATCCCTGTACTACGTAAAGTATAGGTTTTGTAAGGGGAGTTGCAATAGAATAGGTGGCCCCTTATATCATGTCCTTACTCACTTAAACATAGTTAATTTTACCAAAAACTGACACAAAGTTCTTTCAAAGAATTTGGAGGCTGAGTCACTTAAATGTTATGCCTGAACTAAAATGTCACAAGGGAAATATTAGGTGACAATTTTTTGCAAGCTGCCAGGTACACAGTTATTATGTGATCTAATTTTTTTTTTTTTGCGATACCGGGGATTGAACACAGGGGCGTTCTACCTCCGAGCTACACCCCCGGCCCTATTTTTTATCCTTTATTTTGAAACCGGGTCTCACAAAGTTGCAGAGGCCTCACTAAGTAACTGAGGCTGGCTGCGAACTGGGATCCTCCAGTCCCTGCCTCCCAAGTACTAGGATTATAAGCGTGCGCCACCACACCCGGCCTGTGATCTAATTCTTAACCATATTATAAAATTTTTAAAGGGAGTGGCTAAAGCAAATTGGGCAAGTCATTACAACTAATAAGTGATTTTTAAAAATTCAGTCTTTGATTTAAAAAGAAAGCTTAATTGGATTATGGAAATTGGAAGCTCTAGATCAGGAAATAGAAAAGAACAAATTTTAGTGCTGGTGAATTGGTGGGCATTCTTGGTAAAGCCCTTTGAGTCTCTTCAGTCCTTGACATCAACATATGTAAAATGAGTAACTTGGCCAGGTGTGGTGGCACACGCTTGTAATCCCAGTACTTGGGAGACTGAGACTGGAGAATCCAGGTTCACGGCCAGCCTCAGCTACTCAGGCCCTCTTCAACTTAGTGAGACCCTGTTTCAAAATAAAGAATAAAAATTAGGGCTAGGGGTGTAGCTCGGAGGTAGAATGCCCCTGGGTTCAATCCCCAGTACCACCAAAATAAATAAATAAAATAAAATAAAATAAAATAAAATGAGTAACTAAGTTCAAGGCATCATAACAATCTTATGTTTCTATAATTTTGTATCAGTTTTTGATATATTTTTCAGTCAGCTTTCTATAGATTTCTCAATCAGGCTGGCATTTTCTTCATCTTCCCGGGAATTTCCTGGGACAGTTTAATTCAAAAAGGCAACTAGAGGATAATTGATTACACCAGCATAAGGATTGAAAATACCTATCACTCTTGTTCACATTTCCTAATTTTTCTTCCCAGGCAGACATTGCCAATCAATCACCACGCTCATTCATGCCAAGGCTAGATGAGGCCTCATCATTCCACTAAAACTCAGAATTGACATGAGATAAAATTTATTTTTCAGCATATTTACATAGTGACGAGATTCTACCTTAGGAAAAAGCTCTTCACAAGCACCATTTTGAAATACAAAGTTTGCAATGCGGAGGCCAAAATGTCCTTCTCCTTCTATTTATTGTTTTGGCAACTCCTTGGGTCCTGTCTATTTATCATGGAATAAATCAACCTCATGTCTTTTGTGTAGCCTTCCCTAGTAACATGACCCAGCACTGATCTTTTTCACTTTTCCTATTAGAAAGAGGATTGATTTCCTGGACCTTGTTTGTTTTTAATTTGGAGCTTGATTATGCAATGTCTTATAAGTTTTCTTTTTCTACATTCATTCATTTATTCATTATCCAGCAAATATTTGTTAATTTTATATAAAAGGCATTGAGATAAATACCATGAATAAAATATGAATAGTGTAAACAAAGACTCTACATTTACTGAAGCTCCTTTTTCCCAGAAGAGAAGCAACAACTGAGAGTGTGATAGATGTGTTATAGACGAGATCAGAGTAGAAGCACCTGGGGCATGAAGAAGTCTTCCTGGGAAAAATAAAGTTGAGTTCTGGAGGACATGTAGAAATTAGAGAAATACAAAGAATAAATTAAGGTTTCCATATAAAGGAGGCAGGAGGAGTAATTATGTAGGGCCAAATTAAAGGATGGTGACTTGGTGAAGGACAGACAATTTAGTAAGCGTCAGATGCAAGGTGAGCAAAGGTAGGAGGTGAGGCTGAAATGCTATGGAGAGATATACTAAGAAATGTCCTTCAAAGCAGCCAAATTCAATTATAGATATCTTTTTGGAAATTGAAGTAATTTATCTGAACTGGCTAGATTGTGTAATTGAAGGAGAAGTTGTGTAGCCAATTCACAAGAGATAAAGAAGCAAAAGGAGTCCCATGGATCTCAGTAGCTGGGATCCGTGCTGGTTTCTTTGGGACAGGATCATTGCATTGACTGAGCTCCAACCATCTTTGGTCCTTCCTGGTGTTCTAATCTGGATTCAATTCTTGGAAGAGTGTGATTACCTATTTTGGCTCATATATTCCCTAAACAGACACTGTGGTTGACAATCCTAACAGAACACTATGAAATGGGAGGGGTAATTTATCCTAAAATATAAATGTGTAGGAGGAGTACCACATTGACTAAATTAAAAGAAGCAGGGAAGGATGAAGAACGACTCAAAAGAAGGATATTGCATCATGATGAAAAATTTGGATGCTAAACTGAGGGCAGCGGTGTGGCACTGCAGAATTCATAAGAAGAATGATAAGGGCAGGTCTGAATTAAAGAGAAACACAGGAAGTAGTATGGATTTAGGGATGGACCATCCTGGAGACCTGGAGACTTACAGAAGAGACACGATGAATGGAAATATGAACAAGGTTAGTGGTGAAACAGAGGGAAGGAAACCAGTTCAAGAGACAGTAATCCAGTGGGGTGAAGAGGGATGGGGAAGTTCTCTGTATCAGAGCAACTGGCATAGTTTCAAGAAAAAAGCAGCAGCCCAGAAAATACCTACTGATATAGCATATATACCTAACTCTATGGATTAGGAGATATTTAGTAAAGTTTGGCATTTATAGACATTCTAAACACTTATAGATGTCAGTCACAGAAAGACAAAGGTCAAATGTCATATGTGGAAGCTAGAGAGAAAGCAGGAACTAGAAGGGACTAGAGATAATTGAGGAAAGTGACCAGTAGAAGAGTAGAAGAAGATAGGCAGAAGGAGGTGGGGAGGGGAAAGGGAAGAACTGATGAAAGAAAAGGTTCAAATTTTGTTGTACCCATGTATGAAGGTATTATTGCTAATTTAGCTGCTATGTATGGGAAGGGGTGGCTAAGGGGGTGGAGCCTGAAGGGAATCATACCAAGACCTGTATGCATGTCTATTGGTATAAATTTGAACCCCACTGAGATGTATAATTATAATGCACAAAAATATTTAAAAAAACAGATATTGAAACACATATGATTTTTAACTAGTTCTTTACTTTTTACATTATTTATAATAATTATCTTTAATCCTACAGTCTCGTGGTTTTGTTGTCCAATTAGAAGAAAATATATACTCATGCGTAAGGAAATGACAATTGTTTCATTTGAAGGAAAATCTTCATCTGAGAAGAAAAAAGATTATGTCTGTGTGTGTGTGGGGGGGGAAGGGTTCCAATCTTGCATGAGTTGCTTAGTATGAAAGAAGGTAGAAAACGTTGATAAGTGGACATTGATAGAAACAGATTCTAGGGAAGCCAAACACAAAAACTCATGAAATCGAAAGTAACTTGGCAAGGCAATTTACATCTGCAGAAGGGTGTGCAACAAAGAAAAAGTCTGGTAAGCAAGCGAGCACACTGAGCAGTGTGCTTGTCCACTCAGTTTTATCCCTAACATAATTCTGCCCCTTGCCTTGATTGGTGAGGGCTTGGGTTCACAACTCTGCGTGATTGGCTACTTTATAAGACAGATAGTAAGTTTGAAACAAAGTTTAGCATTCTGGAAGATTTCTGGTCAATTAAGGTTAGATGAGCCAAGATGGAAGACTCAGGTCAACCAAAGGTCATATGAGTTAAGACAGCTGACATTCTGGAAGATTTAGGGAGTGGAGCATACAGACACATGTACCATTACAAAACGAATGCCTAAGCTACAGTTACAAAATGGAAAGGAGTACACTTCTATTTAATTTACTACTTCGATAGAAAAGATTGTCTTTATTGCTCACAACATGTAAAAGTAATAATGATAAATTTCCTAAAACTTTAGGTGTGTTAATAATACTAGCATATACAAAGCTCAGATTTCAGTTTTTCTTTTCCACAGCCATACCAAACACACTTTTTTACCCATTTGGGGACAATAAAAATTTTTTCAAAACACATGGAATTTGACAGTAGTTAGGTAGAAGCTATGAACATTAATTTGTTAGAAACAAATTAGTTAGAAACAAACATTAGTTTTGATAGAACCTGACTTAAGTGAATTCAGTCATTTTATTTGTTGAACTTGTATAGTGGCAGCCAAAATTTCATATAATTTTATATTTTGGGAGTAAAGTAAGATGGGCAAGGGAAAAAGAAAATTTCAGAGCAAAACAAAAAGAAAAACCTTCTAGAGGAAAGGTTTCTGTAGCATACTGACCTGAGTAGGGATTTGGGAGTTACTGATGAAAATCCATAGTTATCACCCCTGCACCACTGTCACACACACAGAAAAAAAGGAAAATGAGAAAGCAGAGACAGGGCTCCAGAGAGTTAGAATTGAAATATAAATTAAATGTGATCATGCAGTGTATTACTACCTATGTTCCTGCGCAGCTCCAAAACCCATTTTGGTATAAACACAGTGACGGACTGTTCCCTCTGTAAGAAGTTGACCTCAAAAGAGAAATAAAATAATCTATTTTCACACCTGAAGCTGACTCTTGAGTAAGAGAATATAATTGAATGGGCGTAGTTGGCACAGCATTGCAATTCAAATGAACACTTCAAAGTTTGAAAGAGTATCATCGATCCATCTTCCAGAAAACCTCTCCTGCTCTTACTCTTGTCTCTCCTCCCCTCTCCTTTTTTGATCTGTGTTGAACAACAGAGAAATAAGATGCAAAACTCAATTTTAAAGAAACAACTCATTAAAAAATAAAATATTCAGCTGAGCATGGTGGCATATGCCTAGTACTTGGGAGGCTGAGGCAGGAGGATTGCAGGTTCAAGGACAGCCTTAACAACTTAGTGAGGCCCTCAGCAACTTAGTGAGACCCTGTTTCAAAATAAAAAATAAAATAGGGCTGGGGGTGCAGCTTGGAGGTAGAATGTCTCTGAGTTCAATCCCCAGTACCACATATACACACAAAAGAAAAAAATTCATAATTGATGAAAAACAAGTTTTCTAGTTATGAATTTTAGGATAGTATATTTAATCATCCCCTATGCTTCAAAATACAATCACAATTATTCAGACAAAGAAATGATGATTTTTCCAATTACAACATCTAAACAGATTCTCACATATGTTTAAATACCTTGGGTAACTATGGAAATAATAACCGGAGACCATCAAGCACTAGAAAACTAAAATAATATATCTTCTTTCTACCTTGTCCAGGAAAGTGTAAGGGACTTAGATGTAGAAAATGTCTGCTATTTAGATTCTTAGCTTCATTAACTTCAGTTTTACATATGCAATATGATGGTTATCATTATTACTTATGTATTATTTATGAATCAAGAACTCTATAAGGTAAGTCTATTAGTATTTTCATTTTACAGAAAAGTAACTGAGATAAGTTGAGCTTATGACTTACCCTAAGTCACATAGCCATAAAATGGCCTGCCAAAGTTTAAAATCTGAATTTGACCCAAACAGTCTGTACCCTGAAACTTTACTCTTTACTATGAAGACATAGCACAATGGTTCTCCATTTGTTTTAAGAAGCAGCACCCTATGTTTTCTAGCAAATTCTAGCAAAATCCAGAATATCAACATATACAAATGTGGTATGTATATATATATATATATGTATATATATATATGTATATATATATATATATGTATATATATATATACAATGGAATTTTACTCAGCTCTAAAGAAGAACTAAATTATGGTATTTGCAGGAAAATGGATGGAACTGGAGAAGATTATGCTAAGTGAGATTAGTCAGTCTCAGAAAGTAAAGGGTTATATGTTTGCTCTCATATGTGGAAGCCAAATAGAAATTGGGAAACAAAAGCGACTTCAGATAAAAAGGAGAAACTCCAGTGGAATGATGGAGGGGGTTTAGGGGATGAGGTGTAAGGGGGGAGACTTGATGAAGGAAACAATTAAAATAATGCTATGTATATATACGAAATGATCAATGCCAATCTCAGTAACACGTATGGAGAAGCAGGGGAGTGGGGTGGGATTTGGAGGGAAGCTCACCAAGTGCTGTGGGCGTGTATGCTCCTATCACTTTGAACTTCATTATGATTTATAATTATAATGCAGCAATAAAGTATATTAAAAATAAAACAGATAATAGAGATCATTCTTACAAAAGATGATGAAATTTTCCATAAATATGAAGGGTTATTGGCGGTTCCTGGGCTCCAGCCACATAAGCTATTACTTTTTCTCTAATTCAATTCTGAGAGACTCTAGAAGCCATGCTAAATATAGTTTGGAAACCATTGCCCTATCAGTTCACTTACACTCGTGAAATAATTTAGAAATATTAATTCTAGGGAGGATTAGTTAGTTTAATTTGTTCCCTCAGTAAACATGTTCTTACACCATTCTGTAATTCTAAGCCTCGGCAATAGAAATGCCAATTATATACCTTATCTGAAAGTCAGCTAATAGACAAATGGTTCCAATTATCTGATCAGCTCTTCTGTGGTTTAAGATATGTCTAATGTTTTAAAGACTTAAACTAGCCAGGCATGGTGGCGCACGCTTGTAATCCCAGTATTTGGGAGGCTGAGACCGGAGGATCTGGGTTCGCGGCCAGCCTTAGCTACTTAGTGAGGCCCTCCGCAACTTAGCGAGACCCTGTTTCAAAATAAAGGATAAAGGGGCCAGGCGTGGTGGCGCATGCTTGTAATCCCAGTACTTTGGGAGGTGGAGACCAGAGGATCCGGGTTCAAGGCCAGCTTCAACTCTCTCTCTCTCTCCCTGTCTCTCTCTCTCTCTCTACTTAGTGAGGCCCTCTGCAACTTCGTGAGACCCGGTTTCAAAATAAAGGATAAAAAATAGGACCAGGGGTGTAGCGCGGAGGTAGATCGCCCCTGGGTTCAATCCCCGGTATCGCAAAAAATAAATAAATAAATAAAATAAAAAAGAACAGAACAAATTTATAAAAGTAGTCTATGCCAGGCACAGTGATGCATGCCTGTAATCCCAGTACTTGGGAGGTTCAATACCAGCCTCAGCAACTTAGTGAGACCCTCAGCAACTTAGTGAGACCCTGTTTCAAAATAAAAAAATAAATACAATAAAATAAAAAGGGCTGGGGTGCAGCTCAGAAGTAGAATGCCCCTGGATTCAATCTCCAGTACCACCAATAGATAAATAAATAAATAAAAGTAGTCTAATAGTGGGAAATGGAATAGGTAGTCACTGAAACTATAAGTACAATGAAAGAAAGGAGAGAAAATAGGAAACCTAAATCATTTTTTCTTAAGTCTTATCTTTTTGGCTTGTAAAAGTTAGCTTCTGAAAAAATTGTGTAGATATATAGTTGTACTTATTTATGCAGTAGAGATAATGACAGGTATGTTTAACATGAGATGTGGTATCAAGATACTGAGCTAGGTGTGTTAAGTTCTACTTCAAGAACACAGAAAAGAACCAAAAAGGAATTCAAAGACATCAAAGGAAGTAAATTAGAGGAGACATTTCCATAAGAAAGGTTACAATTTATACTTTGGTCACTTATTCAGAATTTAAGATGTTATTTTATAAACAGTTTTAATAGCCCTTGTAATGGACTTATCATAATATAAATATAATATAAATGAGGTGGGGGGGCATAACCAGAGCTAGACATACTGAAACTATCTAGAAACAAAAGTTGCTAGTAAAGAATAAGAAAGAAGAAAAAGCTAAAAGCACAAAATATAATAAAAAATAGCAATCGAATGCCACTCAACAAAGACCAAACAAAGCTATACCACACAGTTTACTCTGATAGCATCAGTATATTATAGAATATTATGCCATCTGACCCAGCAATCCCTCTGCTGGGCTCACGCTAGGAGGAAATGCAGTCAACATACTGCAAAGCCATCCATGCCCCCTGCTCATTGCAACATGTTCTGCACGTCAACTGAGATGTGTAAACGTCCTAGAGTCTATTGATAGATAAATGGATAAAGATATTTTGGTTAAAAAAGAAAAGTAAGCTGGACATATTGACGTACATCTTTAATCCCAGTATTGAGGCTGAGACAGGAGGATTGCAGGTTTGAGGCCAGCCTCGGCAAGTTAGCGAGACCTTGTTTTAAAATTAAAAATAAAAAGGTCTAGGGGTATAGCTCAGAGGTAGAGTTCCTGGGTCCAATTCCCAGTACTGCAAAAAACAAAGGAAAGAAAAGAATGCATGTATCCTCCACTTAATATGATAAATGATTTTGTGCAGCTTATGCAGCCCCGAAGCTTTCTGTAGTTCTCACATCCTGGTGCTGTCTGTGATATGGAATTGATACGGGATATTTCATTTTCAATCGCAGGTCACTCATTCATTTAATGGATCAAGTAGTCAAAGAGCAAGCATTCATTTGTTGACTTCTTTGCCAGAAGCATGGCATCCTTGATTGGAAAAAGTGCCCACTGGGGATCACTTAATAATATGAAGAATATTTAAATGTATAGCAAAGCGAGCAGGAACTACTTGGAAGTTAGGAATGACCAGAGAACATTGTGGAACATGGGAGCCTGTGGTTCTACGTCCTCTCTAAGCAGCAGTGCTGTCAGTGGCTTAGACTTTACCCATTCTGATATGTTTGTAGTGTTATATCTTCGTTGTTTTAATTTGAAATTACCTAAGTAAAACTCATGCTGAGCATTTTTGCATATGCTTACTTGACATCTGTTTCTTCACTAACGCATCTCTTTAGATTTACTTATTTTTGCCCAGTTTTCAATTTGGTTCCTTCATATTTTTGAGTTCGAAGAGTTCTTTGCATATTTTCTTTCTAATATACTTTTGTTGGTGAATTGTAATTATACGTCATAATGAGGTTCAGAGTGATAGGAACACACATGCACACAGCACTTGGTATGATTTTGATATTAGTTTTTATCCGATTGGTGCTTTAAAATGATTTTCTCCCAGTCTGTGGCTTGACTTTTTTATCATTTTAACATATCTTACACATAGAAGATTTTAGTTTTGATGAAGCGAAACTTAGGATTTTTTTTCTTGCAGAGACTGTGCTTCCAGTTTTGTACCTAAACATTTGCAGCCAGGTCAAGGTCACCTAGATCTTGTCCTGCATTATCTTTTAGAAGGTTTTTAGTCTTTCATTTCACATTTAGATCTAGGACTATTTTCAGTTAATTTTTCTGAAAGGAGTGAGATCGGTGTCTAGATTTGGGGGTTCAAGAAGGTGCACGGGATGTCCAGTTTTTTTAAATTTATTTATTGGTGCATTGTGATCATACATCTTGATGGGATTTCAGGGTGGTAGCCAGTTTTTTATTTAAAGACAGTTGTTAAAAATACTATCTTTTCTCAACTAAATATCATTTGCTCTTGTGTCAGAACCAGTAGACCATATTTGTGTAGGTGTATTTCTGACTTTTCTATTCCTGATATACTGATTCATCTCTCCATTCTTTCACTGGTACCACACTGTATTGTTTATTGTAGCTTAATAACAATTTCTAGAGTTATGTAATGTCAGCTCTCTGACTTTATTATTGTATTTGTCTATTTTTAAGACTATAGCACAATACCCTAAGTGGGCTAACTTTATAAAGAAAAGAGCCTTACTTAGCTCATTGTTTTGGAGCTAAAAGCCCAAAAAGTATTCACAGCTTCTGAAAAGGGCTTCCCTTGGATATGTAATCTCATGGTAGATGGCAATATTGGCACCTCGCGTGGGCAGACAGGTCACATCACCAAGCAGGAAGTCAGGGCATGAGGAAATGTCCCCAATTTACTTAAGGAACTCCTACTGGGCCCCATCTCTTTAAAAGTCCTAGAGGACAAAGATTCCAAAATGTTAAACTTTAGGGGAGCCACAATACTCAAACCATAACAATTACTCTTCTTCAATTTGTGTTATCTATAGTGGATTATTGGGTTGTATAGTGGATTATATTAGCTATCCCATATAAACTTCAGAATCAATTTATCTATAGCCCCAAATTAAAATGTCTGAAGATGTCAACATTGGACAAAGAGATGGATAACCATGAGATCTCATACTTGACTTGCAGCGAAGTTCATTGATAGGTAGCTGTGGGCGGTATCTGGTAAGGTTTGAATGTGTTTTCTCTGTTAAACCCCATTCACAAGGTCACATACAATCACACTACCTGAATTTAGATCCTGCTCCTCTGCTTATTATAATCTCTTGCTTTAACTTTATTTGTTACCTGAGGAGAGTAATCAAAGCTACTCCATAACAATGTCATAAGCATTAGTTTAGCTAACATAGGTAATATATCTAAAATACTAGAAACTACTTGCATTGATCTGGTAAGGTTATATGAGAGATTTAAATTTTTTCAGTTTTCATTTTTGCTTTGTTTCTTTGAATAATATCTGGAGCAAACAGAGTAATGTTACATTTTGCAAAACATATTGCATCAAAGATATTTTTATTTTATTTGGATAGTTTAAGGTAGTTTAAAATAACAGTGTCTCCTAAAATCATATATATATAATAAATATTATATATAATACATGTGTGTATATATATAACATATATATTTTTGGTGCTGGGGATTGAACTCAGGGGCATTTTACCTCCACACTACACCCCTCCCAGCCCTGTCTATTTTGAAACGTTGTCTCACTAAGTTGCTGAAACTGGCCTTGAACCTGCGATCCTCCTGACTCAGCCTCCCAAGTACTGGCATTACAGGCATACCACCGCACCTAACAAAATCATAATTGTTTTATCATGTCTTTATAAAAAAATAAGAAATCAAAGGATAGACTAACTTTGCAATAAATTGGGTCAAATTCATTTACTTATCTGCTAGCCCTGGTACTACTTATTTTTATTATCTCACTCCTAAAATATGAGATATTTTCAGCCTAGGTTTAAACCATATTTCACATTAAAAATTCACTTTGCATATATATAGACATATTATTCTAGATTTATCAGATATGAATATTAAAACTGAATTTGTATTACTTAAACATTAATATAAAATATTTAGTTTTTAAATAATATTTAATATTAATGTCTTTTTCTAGGATTTTACCTTCATTTTGGTTCCTAGACTTGTTTTGCCTAATTACTCTCTATTTTAGCCAGGTTTAATAATGGTTAGCTTAAACTTGAGCACCTTTGATAAGTTTCAATTTATGAGATTAAATGTTGATTTTGCTCCTTGTTTATATTCTCATTAAATTTCCATATATTTTCATTCTTATTCTAGTGCCCTAGATTCCATTATTGGTTATAATGTCTTGAAAAAGCATTTTATCCTTGTATCATAAATCATTTCTGAAACATTTTCCAGAAATCAATGGCCAAAATCATGTAATTTCAATATTTTCCTTAAAGGTAAATTGACTTGTCAGACTGAATGATCTGGGAATTAGTAGGACAAAATTGAAAGTTTTTCAGAGAGAGTGAAAAAGAAGGATAGAACTAATTAAAAAATTGTTCAGAAAAAATGTTTTTTTTGTAGTATGGACTCTTTCCTGAAGCTGAGCTTTAGAACATTTAAATCCATCGCTAAAATGTACAATGGACATAGCAAATAATTAGAAAACATGTGTGTGTGTGTGTGTGTGTGTGTGTGTGTGTGTGGTACTGGGGATTGAACCCCCCTGGGGCATTCTACCTCTGAGCTACACCCCCAGTCATATTTTATCTTTTACTTTGAAACAGGGTCTCTCTAAGTTGCGGAGGGCCTCACTAAGTTGCTGAGGCTGGCTTCAAACCTGCAATCCTCCTGTTTCAACCTCCCAAGACAAGCATGTGCCACCATGCCTGGCAGAATAAATATTTTTTAATGTGGGTAAAATAAAAACATGTCTATTGTTATTTCCTGCAATCAGATAAAATGTTTTTTAGCTACCAGGAAATTATTTTCTTAGTACTTTTTCACCCATATTTACAGTAGTTATTTTGTGTGTGTGTGAGTAGTGGTATTATAGGTGATATTTATAATTTTCGTACTCTATGTTCAACTATATTCTGTTGTTACTTTTGGAAATTTTTAGTTTTTAAATATTTAACATCTTAGAAGAGCACAAAGTCTGAAACAAACATTAGACTTTAGTATCATGGAGTACTCAACAGCCAGTGTCCTTCAAGTCCCTAAAACTAGGCAGTTGCTAAAGTCAACAAAATACATGAGTTGTTCTATAGACAGTATATCATGGACAACCCTCAAGTGAAATACACAGATTTAACTGAATGTTTGCAACACATAGTTGATCACAATTTTACAGTACAGTGGTTATGAATATGAGCTTTGTCATTTGCCTTCCTGGGTACCAGTGTTCTTAGCTGCAGGATTTAGAATATATTACTACACATCTCTATTCCTCTGTTTCCTTGGCTTCTAAATGGAGATTTTAAAAGTTCTTATGCGTATAGGTTTTGTATAAGCATATTAAGTAGCTGCTAAACAAGTGTTGGTTTCTATTATTGAGGACTTTTTAGTGATAAACATGTAATTTGCATTCGAAATTTTTATTTAGGCACACTTACTAAAATATTAAAGGGCAGAGAAAGCAGGAAATTTAAAACTGAAAACCTGAAACCAATCTATTATAATCGCCTCCCCACATTTATTTTACAATTTACAGCACAATTAATGCCTAACAGTTTACAACTTCACAAATGGCATGTAGGATGGAGGAAACTTGGTGTTTCTTATTCCAAGGGCAGTATTTTTTATCATAAAACTCCTATTACTTCTATTATTTCTTTACATACTTTTTTAATGGGTCATAGATCATAGTACCCTTCTAAGAATGTAGTTTGGAGTGATGGATAAGAAACAATAGCTCATGTGAGCACTACTGCTATGACTCTAAGTGATTTGATTGATTTTTATGTTTCATTATAAATTAATAATTATTTGTAGAGGAATTTCGGTGACCTCAATTCTGACTAGCTAATCAGACTTTGAGGCTTCCAGGAAAATAGTGCAGATTTGACATTGGGTTATAACACTGCTCCCTTTCCATGCTCTTACTAAGATATCAGTAAACAAATAATATAGGCACATATCTGCAATGATGAATGGGAGAGAAGATGAAGTGCCAATAGAATTTGGGAAGATGGAGAACAGATGGCCAAGTGATAACTAACATAATTGAGCAGAGAAACAGAATCTAAGCCCTGACTTTCCTTAACAGGAAGACATCCAGTGTGCAAAAATCCAGGGACGGTCCATGAATTGGAGACACCAGATATATGTGACAGTAAGAATGAGTCTGAAAAGCAGAATTACCAGAAAGTCTATTTAAGAAGCCTACTGGCCCTCACAGATCTCATTACCCACATCTTCCCTCTCCATATGCATGCATGTGTATATGCATATATATGTATAAACATGCCTTTGGAAACCACCTCTCCAACCAAATGGAAGACGGCAATTTTATTCTCTGGATCTGGATAAATCAAATTTGATAAGTTGCATCTTAGGGAACTGAGAAACAGGTGTTGCAACATCCTAACAACAGTGTTTGGGGACTCGAGAAATCTTAATAAGTAACAACTACCTTTCCTATCCATATTTAGATTCCCACCTGAGATTTAGGCAGGTGGGAATCAAAATAAAGCTTGTATGATGAGTATATCCTGATTGGTAAGATGTGTCTGTGAATGGAAACAAAGATAGGCTTGCTAATTCTTTTTTTAAAAATTGCATCGAGTCACCTAGTCTTCCAAAGTGGAAGCTGTCAAAGTTTGGTCTTCCCCTGTAGACTTCTTTAATGCAAAATTATAGTTCAGAGAACCTGGGCTCCCTCCCCTCTTGCTCCCCTTCCCCATATGATACTGAGATTGACATTGGTATTCTCACATATGTATATAACATCTATGGAGGTGTTTCCTTCATTAATTCTATCTTCCCTCTCCACCCTTCCCTAGACCACCTCCCTTGCTCCATTGGGGTTTCTCCTCCATTACCTAAAGTTCCTCTTGTGTCCTGATTACTCCCTACCTTCCATATATGAGAACAAACATAATGACCCTTCACTTTCTGTGACTGGCTAATCTCACTTAACATAATGGTCTCCAGGTCCATCCCTTTTCCTGAAAATGACATCATTTTGCTCTTCTTTATTGTTGAATAGAATTCCATTGTGTGTATATCCTATAATTTTTCAACCCATTTATCTGTTGATGGACACCTAGATTGTTTCCATAATTTGGAAACTTTCAGTTGTGCTTCCATAAACATGGATATGCACATATTACTACAATATTCTGATTTCAGTCCTTTTGGAAAGATACTCAGGAGTGGTATAGCTAGATCATATGGTGGATCCATTCCCAGTTTTCTGAGGAATCTCCACAGCAGCTGCACTACTCCGCAGTCCCACCAGCACTATAGAAAAGTTCCTATTTTCCCACATCCCTGCCAGCACTTATTGCTGTTTGGCTTCTTGATGACTGCCATTCTGATTGGGGTTAGATGGAATCTCAGTGTAGTTTTGATTGGCATCTCCCTGATTGCTAATGATGTTGAACATTTTTTCATATATTTATTTGCAATTTGTATTTCTTCTTTTGTGAAGTGTCTATTTAGTTTACTTGTCCATTTTTGATAGGGTTAATTGTTTTTCTTTTTTGGGGGGGGGTACCGGGGATTGAACGCAGGGGCGTTCTACCTCCGTGCTACGCCCCCGGCCCTATTTTTTATGCTTTATTTTGAAACCAGGTCTCACGAAGTTGTGGAGGGCCTCACTAAGGAGAGAGAGAGAGAGAGAGAGAGAGAGAGAGAGAGAGAGACAGGGAGAGAGAGAGCGAGAGCTGAGGCTGGCCGTGAACCCGGATCCTCCGTCTCCGCCTCCCAAAGTGCTGGGATTACAAGCATGCACCACCACGTCCGGCTAATTGGTTTTCTTAGCAGTAAGTTTCTTAAATTCTTTGTCTATTCTATATATTAGTCCTCTATCAGAGGAATAGATGGTGAATATCATCTTCCATTCTGTAGGCTCTCTCTTTAGTCTCTTCATGGTTTACTTGCTGAACAGAAACTTTTTAGTTTAATGCCATCCCACTTATTAATTCTTATTTTCATTTCCTGAGCTTCTGGGGTCTTACTGAGGAAGGATCTACCTGTGCCTATATGTTGAAGTGTTGATTCTATGCCCTGCTCTAGTAATTTCAAAGTCTCTGATCTAATTTCCAGGTCTTTGATCCAACTCCAGTTGACACTTATGCAGGGTTAGAGGTAGGGATTTAATTCCACTTCTCTACAAATGGATAACAAGTTTTCCCATCACCATTTGTTAAAAAGCTGTCTTTTCTCCAGTGTATGTTTTTGGCACCATTTTAAAAAATCAATTGGTTATAAGTGTGTGGATTTGTTTCTGTATCTTCTATTCTGTTCCAAAATTCTATGTGTCTATTTATGTACTAATACCATGCTCCTTTTATTAGTAGTATCATTTGAAGTCAGGTATTGTGATGCCTCCTGCATCATTCTTATTGCTGAAATTGTGTTGGTTATTTTGGGTCTTTTGTTTTTCCATATGAAATTTAGGACTGATTTTTTCCTATTCTGTGAGGAATGACTGGTATTTTGATAGGGATTGCAGGTATTTGATAGGGATAGTTAGGTATTGCTCTTTTTATTTGTAGTATCATTTGAAGTCAGGTACTGTGATGCCTCCTGCATCGTTCTTATTTCTGAAAATTGTTTTGGTTATTCTGGGTCTTTAGTTTTTCCATATGAAATTTAGGACTGATTTTTTTCCAACTCTGTGAGGAATGACATTGGTATTTTGATAGGGATTCCATTGACTCTATAGATCACTTTTTGCAGAATGGCCATTTTGATAATATTTATTCTGCCTATCCAAAAGGATGGAGATCTTTCCATCTTGTATAATCTTAAATTTCTTTCTTTAGTGTCTTATACTTTTCATTGTGGAGGTCTTCTGCCTCCTTGGTTAGATTTGTTCCTAGGTATTTTATTGTTTTTGAGGTTATCGTGAATGTAATTGTTTTCCTGATTTCTTTTTCAGTGGATTCTTGATATTGAGTGAACTCGGAGCCCACTGATAGCCTCAGGTGGGAATTCATTCCATTTGCACACTCACGTGCCTCACTCCTACTGACTTAGGTCTTTCTCCTATCGTCATCTTCCCTGTAGGTTGGTTTACTTAATTTCTACCATTCTCTATCTCTATGTGGTTCAGGCAGTCATCATTCCTGACTTGTGGTGTTATGATAGCCTCCTTAACTGGGTATTCTGCCAACAGAATGGTCCATTTCATAAGACTTTGCATATTATAGATACTAATTTATTCGGAACCTGAATCTGAATCAGCAATCGGGATATATCAGCTATCTTTTAACAAATTACCCAGATGATGTTTCAAAGGACATATGTCATTTATCTCTACTTGTTTCCTTGCTTTCTTGCTTCATTTCTTTTCTGAATTTAAAAAGGAATACATATTCATTACAAAAATTGTAGAATGACAGTTCATCAAAAGGGAAAAAATAAAATTATCTATAGTACTAGTCCTACTCAGCCCCAGGTGAGTCACTTTAAACACTTTGGCACACATCTTTCCAGTAAAGACAAATTTTCACTTTGCCTTTCTACCAACACTAATTTGCTCATATAGACCTATTTGCCATGAGGCCGTATTTTGCATCTTACACAATAACCTTTTATAATTTAAAGAAGAACTATGACTAATGCAGTTGAAACTCTTTGTACCCTTGCTTGATCACATTCTCATAGCTTTTTATAAACCAAAGCTCCGTATCATATTCTTGATACTGATTTCTTCCATTTATAGCCATTCAAGTCTCCAGACAGACCTTAGCCTAAGCCTGGCTCTGCCATTTATTAGTAGTGGGATCTTTTTTCTAAGCTATTTAATCTTTATAGCTCAGAGTTTGCTCAATGTAAAACTGGAGGAATAATATTACCATAGCCTTTGTGCTGCTATATAGACCAGTGAAATACTTCATAAAACTACTAGCACAATAGATGGCATATGGCACATGTGTAATGAATGTTGAATTATTATCAGAAACTTTAATAAAATTAGGATTAATGCTAAATCCATACAATGTTCTACTTTTGGGATGACTTGCAACTAGGGACTTAGGAGTCAAACAGCTGAGGATTTAAGAGTAAATATAAAACTTAATTCAAAAGTCTCATGTTATGAAAGAACATAAAATGCAAATATTGAATTATTTGTATAATGGTATAACAATGTTCACAATATATTTTGTAAATACAAAAAATGTTTTCTAAAATACAATGTTTATCTAATGGAGTAAAATTCAACCTTCAATATCAACACTGTTTCTCTGCCAGGCAAGATGATCAATGAGAAATTATTTATACACATTACTACTATGGTCATATGCATGAAGACTAAATGATATATTATGAAGATGTTGGTTCAGGACACTCATCCTATTTGGGTTGCTAAATTTACTTCTGTATATTTCTTGCTTGTTTTTACACATTCTCTATGATAAACAAATCTAATTACACTTAACCATGGCTATGTTTACTCAGACTTACATTAAAGAAGAAGCATATGTAAAAATGTTTTGGACTAAATTAGGAACACTGAAAAATTGACATTTTGAAGATTTCCAAATGAGAATATGTAAACTATTCAGAGATTGTCATTATGTAATCTAAAGTACACTATGTTAAAAAATCAAGCAAAAAGAGGTAACAGAACATAGTGTCAAATAAATATGACAAAAATATTTCCTGATGTAATTGGACTTGGAAAGAGACAATGTTGAAATGTATTTTGTCAGCAATTTATGTTAAAAGCACATGTATTTTTCATGGGAATTTGAGGGAGCAGAAACTACTGCTAAGCTTCCAATTGGTTTATTTTTAGGATGGTCCATAGAAAAAAATAGCAAAGTTATCATTTTAAAATCATATTTAATTTTCAGGGTTATCTTCAAAGGTAACCTTTAAAATCGGGTAGTTACAGAAGACAGCAGTGATATGCACAGGTGTCATAAAAAAACATCTTTATCATCAAAGTACAGCTGTAATCAGCTATACTGACCAATGCTTATCTCTTGCTTGGTATAAGGTCAAAAAGTGGGAAATAAAGGAACAGGTGGTATTATTCATTCATTCTTTTTTTTAGCTACTGTTCTTACAAATAGCTAACTAAGTACATTTAAGCCTATCTTCAATGTTGATAATATTTTCACATTTAACTTTATTTTCACAGAATCCTAACACATATATTGGTGACACAAATGTTGCCATAGCATTCCCAACCTCTTCATCTTGCAGGATCATTGATTCCAAAATCTCACTCTTAAATAAATCACTTAGTACTTCTAAGTATTACATGTTAGTCATTCATGAAAGTAATACCATTGATTTTGTGTTTACTATTCCAGCATTATCCCAAGGAAGTTTCTGCTCTTAAATTTTCTCCTGGCTCCCAGACACATTTTTAAGAATATTTCCTACTTAGTGCTTGAATATTCATTTTGTCCAGAGGGTTCTTGCTCTGTGTGTGTGTGTATCACACACACAATATGTAATCTCATACACAGTATGTAATATGTATTTAATTTAATGTGAGATCTAAAGATAGTCTCTCATTTCTTTGAATCAAGTTAATTTTCATATCACAACATACTTACCTTAAAAAACATGTAGATTTTTGAGCATATCAAAGGTTACACTGGGATCAAATTCATTGGCTATACTTTGTATTGTTAGGAAATTCTAAGAAATATTTGTGAGTCAACAAGTGTTTTCTAGGCATTTTGTAGGGAGAAGCAATCATCAGTGTGTA
>PVJS01035026.1:0-21238 GCA_004027185.1 Glis glis | reverse complement strand
TCCTTTTTAATTTTTTGGTACCAGGGATTGAAATGAGGGACATTCTACCACTGAGCTACAACCCCAGCCCTTTCTATTTTTTTTTTTTTTTTGCAGTACTGGGGATTGAACCCAGGGGCATTCTACCTTTGGGCTACACCCCCAGCCCTATTTTTTTTCTTTATTTTGAAACAGGGTCTCACTAAGTTGCAGAGGGCCTCACTAAGTAGTTGAGGCTGGCCGCGAACCTGGATCCCCTGGTCTCAGCCTCCCAAGTACTGGGATTACAAGCGTGCGCCACCACGCCCAGCTTCAATTTTTAATTTTGAAACAGGGTCTTGCTAAGTTGCTGAGGCTGGCCTCAAACCTCCTGTCTCAGCCTCCCAGGTACTAGGACTACAGGCATGCACCACGGTGCCTAGTCAGATCCTTCTTAATTGTGCGTGCTCTTACAGCAAAGATTTCAGAAAACTGTTTTCTTTGTACCCATAATAATTTCATCTCACCTATTTTATATCTTTACCTATTTTTGTTTATTGCGTGCTTTTTTACATTGTTTTCATTATCTCTTTAGGAGACCTACAGACCTTGGCAACTGATAAATACAAGACATCATCTAAGGTAGTATTTCAAAGTGGGGTAATTCTCTCAGGCACTGACGTTACCACGGCAATTGCACACATACCTGTCCAATGGCCCGTGTGCACACTTCACTCGGGGACACAACACACATGCACCAACACACCATCCCTGCTCCCTCAACAGCTCCACACAACGCCCTTGGTTTGTGAGCAAGAAGGGGCAGGGAAGGAGCCCCCATCATGAAGTCTTGGCAGAGTGGGTATACTGGAGGTTGTGCTGATACTTACAGACAGGCAAGAAGCACTCAGTAAACATCCTTGAACAGAATTCCTGGCAAGAGCGAGAACACACGGCCTTCGCCAGGGCTGGGGCAGGGACCCGGCTCGTTTCCTTCTATGGTCACAAAACAATGGTCTATGGCATGGATTCAGGTCTGCAAAACACTGTATGGAGTCCGCACTACACACATTCATGCACTGCGGGTCACTGGCTGACCTGCCTGGACAAAGGGACACAAGTCTGTCCTGTAACATTTCCCTGGGTGTGTTCGCGGGAATCCCAGGGAGAGCAGGACTCACACTCCAAGAAATAGCAAGAGAGCGGCGCGTCCCAGGGGAACCTGGTCCCAGTCACCTGCCACACGCAGCGAGTCCCTCGGCCCACCGAGGGCGGCTGCTGGGAGGAGGCAATCGCCCCAGCTGTATTTAAAAACCAGTCCACTTTCCACAGCCTGCGTCCAAACCTGGCCACTGGGTGGCTGTGAGGACGAACAGCAACAGTGACCCCTGGTGGCCGCTGCCCTGCAGCACCAGATTCTTCATCAGGACACACCACAGAGAACCTCTGGTTCTGACTCAAACCCAAGCTGCCCATGGTGACCAGGACACACCAGAGCCCAATATGGTGGCCCAGTATGGTGGCCCAGGAAGCAGCTGTGCTGGGACTCAGCCTGTCACACGGGCATCAGGAGACGTGGGCCCTGTTGCCCTGGGCAACAGGGGAAACATAAATGTGCTATCGGTTGACACGTGCACACATACCCACACACACACACGCACACATGCCAAGCATGCACATGCACAGGCATTCATACACATGCATATCTGCACATACACACATGCTCACACCGGCAGCCACACTCATAACCACACACAATCGCATGCACACACAGGCATATGCACATACACACAGTGCACATACACTCACACGTACATGTGCACACACTCAAACATGTCCATACACTCCCATAGGTATGCATTCTCACATACATGTTTTCACACAAGAAGAGTAGCACAAGCCTCCCAGACTTCCCTCACATAGTGCACAAGTGTCCCCCACATCCAGTGTCCACACACACCTGAACCTCAGACCACGCTTGGACCCCCATCTGCATGGTCCAAGAATAGGCCAGGGACCCTCATCTTCAGGGTCATGACCAGGCCAGAGAACCCCGTCTGTGGAGAGCTGTTTGCCTCCACCTTCCAAGCCAGCTCGGTCCCATCCTCCCGGTGTCCTGCTTTCCCCAGTGGACCACCTTTCGTTCACTACTGCCTCCCTCCTGGGGTCTCTCGGGACCTGTCCTTCTCCAATCCTCCCTCCTGATGGGAGACTTCTTGCCACGGCACCTCCGGCCAGGAAGTCCCGGAGCCCTGAAGGTCCCTCCCACAGAAGCCAGCAGCACAGTGACAGTGACAGCATGGGGGTGCCAGGGATGTGACAACAAGAGTCGTGTCCTCTCCAGCTAATTTAGGAGAAGGAGAAAGGAATGACAACCCAGAGTCACTACCCTGTTGAAAAGCGTTCTCCAGGGAGAGGAGACCTTTCTCCAACTGAGAGCGTCCTCTGCGGACGTTTCTGCAACGAGGCTGCCACGTGTCTCTGTCCTCAGGGAGCTCTGCGGCAAGCATAGCGCCCAGCTCTGCACAGCAACCAGTGTGCCAGGAGGCTGGGGGTGAATCTTGGGCAGAAGCAACCAAGGGCTTCCGAGGCCCAAGAAAATAATGGGCATTTGGCTCAAAACTTCCAGGCCAGATTCCAGAAGCTGTTGAGCACTGTCTGAGGCAGGATTACTGGTGCAGTGGGAGTAGTTTCGTTCCTAATGAAAACTGTAGACAAGCCAGGCCTGCTCAGCTGAAAATGCCTTTACTTTCAAGGATCTCACTGCAGCTCAGAGCCGCGTGCTGACCAGCCAAGAAGGCAGTGGGGCAGAGGGACCATGCAGAGCAGCCTCCAGCACATGCGTGCCTCTGGCGGGCAGCATGAGCCCGGTCTGGGATGGACAGCCCTGTCCAGCAGGTACCTGTGCTAACTGCAGCAGGCCAGGGACAGACAGAGGCACTGAGCTGACCCTTCTATGAATAACGGGGTTCTGCTTCCCTATCACCCAAGGACTGTGTGAGGCCTGGCACAGCACCCAGCTGTATACACACCACAGCCTTGTGAGCAGGCCCACTGGGCCGTCAGGGCACACAGCAACTGGGCAGCAGGTGGGACTCCTTCCAGGAGTGACGACTTACATGCCAAACGCCTGCCAAGTATCTTACTTGTAATAACTCACAAGTCCCCACCACAAGCCCACAATGCTGGTTCTATGTGTAGTAGACTGACTATGTCTCCAAAAATCCATGTGCTGAGTCCTAACCCCTAAGGAGATGCTATAGGGTTGATGAGGCCATGAGGTGGAGCCCCGGGGCGAGATGAGTATCCTGATCAAAGAAACCCAGAGTTATAGTTAGATATGAAGTGTCCCCTACAGAGCTCATTTATTAATATTCAGGGTTGATATAATTGAGTCATGAGGGTTATAATCCCAGCAGTGGATAAATCCATTGTAATGGATTTACCCGGGTGGTACCTGGTAGGCTGGTAGAGTGTGGCTGGAGGAGGTGGGCCCTGGGGGTGGGCCTTGGGGATTATATGTATGGTTCCTCCTTCCCGGCTCACTCCCTTGCTTCTGGCCTCTATGATGTAAGGATAGCCCATGTGCTCTTTCTCCGCGTCCTGCCGCCATGCCCTGAGATCTACAGTCCCCGGCCTTATATGGACTGAACCCGAAACTGTAAGAAAATAAATCTTTCCTCTAAATTACATGGTCGGTCTTTTAGATTATAGCTGCAAGAATGCTGATGGATACACCCAGCAAGATCCCTGCCCTTCACCACCTGAGGACACAGCGAGGGGGCGCCATCTATGAGCCGGGAGGCCCTCACCAGACCCGGAGTCTGTCTGACTTGGACTCCGAGCCACCAGAACTCTGGGAATGGATTTCTGTTGCTCAGAAGCCACCCAAGCTATGGTATGTTGTCTTAGCAGCCCCCAAAGACTAAGATATCATGTAAGTACAACTATTCCATCTTACACCACCACATGGAGACCAACACACAGAGGCCAGGGGACCCCCCATCTCATATCCATCACAGTGTGCCATGAGTTGTGCTCCCAGAATCTTCCAGAATGGTCCCCCCCTCACCATCCTGGACCATTATCACCCCCAGCACTGAGCACTGTGTTCTAGTGATTAGAAAATGTAAAGTGATGAAATGTCTTGTTCTGAAACCAATTAACCAAATCTTCACGGTCCCTTATATGTCAACTTTCAAAATAGGAGTTGATGCTCACCTACAAGCATTCGCATGGCGGCCGCCACGCTGACACACACAATCAGCTAACCCTTATGTAGCCCTCGGTGAGAGGCCCAGTGACTTGCTTGCAGTCCACACTCTATGACAGGCTAGCCACGGAGCCCTGGCTCTTGGTCACTACCTCAGGCCACCTGCTTCATAGTGTGACTGGCAGCTGGCACCAGTGGGGGAATGGGGAACTGGGATGAACTGTCCAAATCCCAGAACAGTCAGGAACCTCTGTCACCACAGTCACTTGGCCTCAGTCCAGGGAAATAAACTGCTCAAGGGCTTTGAGGGGGAAGAAGAGGGGGATGCAGGATCGCATGTCTTGTCAGCCTCTGCCTCCAATGACCTTCTGTACCACAGTGAGCCGTTTCTCCCAAAGTTGCCCTGTGTCTCAGAGACGGGCAGATTCCCCGCCCTTTCTCATTTTCCTCCAGCCCTGCATGTTGCCCGATGGCTGAGCGACTGGGAGCCTGCAGCATTCCATAGGACAGGCAGCATCACAAAGCAGGAGGGTCGGGCCCCCACCGCCGGACAAGCCACTGAGATCGGAGCTCTCTGTTAGAGCCCTGAGCCAACCCGAACTAACACAGTGATGCAGATCAGCAAGTCTCTTCAGATGCTCGGACCAGGCATTGCTGGCCACGGCCCTGTGGGTTCTCCCAAGAAAGTTCCTCCAAACCCAGCTGTGCGCATGACTCAGCCAACAGCTAGAGACAGCAAGACCTTCATGCTAGTGGCCTTGGTATCTCGCAGGGACAGAATCAGGGCGGAGGACAGGTATTCACTGTGTGTCACAGACACGCTGCCTGGAGCGGCGTGACAGTGTAGGGATTCTGATCTTAGGAAACTATCTAGGCAGAGTCAAGACAAAACAGGAAGTTTATTTTAAAGAAAAAAACTTAACAAGCATTTCAGAACAAAGATAAAATAATGTAGCTTTACAAATTAAAAACTTCCATGCATCAAAGGCCATTATCGACAGAATGAAAAGGCAGCCCAAGGAATGGGAGAAAATATGTGCAAATTATATACACACACACACACACACACACACACACACACACATGCCTGATAAGGAGTTGATATCCACATGTATAAAGAACTCTTACAATTCAACAACAACAAAACAACCTGATTTAAAAATGGGCAAAAACCTTCAATAGGTATTTCTCCAGAGAAGGTATGCAAACAGCCAATCAATGCATGGAAAACTGTTCAACATCACTGATTATTAGGGAAACGTAAAAAGAGAGAGAGAGAGAGGGATACCACCTCACACCCAAAAGGATGGCTACTATAAAAAATAACCAGTGCTGGCAAGAATAGAGAAATTGGAGCTTTGTGCGCTGTCGGTAGGGGGTAGAATGGTGTGTCTACAGAGGAAAATGGTGGCTCTTCAGACTGTCAAACACAGAACCAGCCTGTGATCCGCACTCCTGCTTCTGAGAACATGCCCGACAGAGCTAGAAGTGGGGACTAGCAAGTGCCCGTGCGTGCCACTGGGGACAGTACCTGTTGCCCACCTGTCACCCCCTTGTCCACTCACAGAGCTCCGGAGGGCACCTGACATCCCACCCTCCTCCCATGCTCTTTTGTGGAAGACTCTCTTGCACTCGGCTGGCTACTAAGCCAGGTGAGCAGAAGTCGGTGGACAGGCAGGTGTCTTAACATCACATGGAGAGAGAGAAAGCTGGAGACAAATGTGGCTGGAGATGCGGAAGAAGCGCGCAGTGGAGATGTGGAATGAGTGAGTGGTGAAGATGTGGAGATGCGGGACAAGCACGCAGTGGAGATGTGGAGATATGGAATGAGCTTGTGGTGGGGTTGTGGAATGAACTTGTGGTGGGGTTGTGGAATGAGCTTGTGGTGGGGATGTGGAATGAGCGCGCAGTGGAGATGTGGAATGAGCTCATGGTGGAGATGTGGGGATGCAGGATGAGCACACGGTGATGTGGAGATGCGAAATGAGCTTGTGGTGGAGATGTGAAGATGAGCACGCGATGGAGATGCAGGATGAGCACACAGTGGAGATGTGGTCACACAGAATGAGTGCGCAGCAGAGATGTGGAGATGCGGAATGAGCACATGGTGATGTGGAAGTATGGAATGAATGCGTGGTGGAGATCTGGAATGAGCTCATGGTGGAGGGGGATTTTGTACTCCCGCCACTTATCAACCCTCAGGAGTCTGCACTGGCTTCAGTCGCACACAGTGTTGCTGGGTGCTGACCACAGCCAGGCCCTGCACCAGGGCTCTTCCCTCAAGGTCACACTGACACGTGAGGCCCTGGTGAGGGTCACAGACAGACACCCACAATGCTCTGGCCTCCTGCCCAATCAAGTTGAAGTGTCTGAGGATGCCGGCCATGCTGACTCCTGGGAGGACATGAATACCCGAGGCCTCCCAAATGGAACACACGTGCACATTCCTGCAGCATGGCCATGTCACTGTGTCCCTGGGAGGCTCTGAGGCTCCCTGCAGCCAGTGGGCCACCTCTCCACGTGCAGCCCACCAGCCCTCCTGATGCCCAGGACCTGGCTTCCTAGTTCTCAGGCACATCCAATTCCTTCCTTTAAGAAAGTGCTAAGCAAGGAGCACCTCTCTGCCTCCTTGCAGCCTTCACACAGAAGGGCTCCTGGAATGTGCCGGATCTGCAGAGGAAGGATGGGGGACTCTGATCTGGTCATCTGGTCACTCCTCAAGAGCCACGTGGACAGAGGCATCACTGCACTGTGAGAGACGCCCACCCTTGTGAGCACTGCGTTCGGTCCTTGCTCCCTCTGGCAGGATCGACCTTGCAGACTGGTCGCCCCCTCCACACAGGGTGGCTTGGTGGTGCTCCTGTCTCCAGCAAGAGGAATTGGGTCCAGTCCTGCCCCACATCCAGACCTGCCCCCAACTTGTCCTCAGCTCCCAGGGCCAAGGGAGTGAGTGCCAAATAGATATAGCATTCAGAACGCATGGTCTCCACTGCCTCGATGGATTCCAGGAGCCGCACAGGGTTACAAGCTCTCTGCAGCCCAGCTGGCTAGCAACTACGCGAGCCATGGTCCAGGCACACCAGCCCATCACTGCAACCTAGACCCCATACCTCGCCCGCACCTCACATGGCCCACCCTTCAGGTGAGGAAGCCGAGACCACGCAGCTGGGGCTTAGCCCATCTTCCAACAAAGGAAAAAGGCGTGAAAAGACTGATGTTCTGAAAGGGAAAAACGTTCTTGAACACAAACCATGTGAATGTCCACCAAAGTACACTGCGCGTTTCCAGGTCTCAGCCCAGCAGACTTCTGCTGGGCACCAGGTGTCAACGAGCCAGCTGGTCTGCAAGTCCTGCAGGGAACAGTCAGCCCACCCGGAGCCAGCTCCAGAACCACTTTTACACCCGTTGAAAAGTAAGAGCTGTGCCCTGGGGGCACTGTACAATCACACTCTTCCAGGGGACACAGCTGTCGGGGATGGCTGAAGAACCACAGGAAAGAGCCTCGCTGCCAGAGGACAGAGGGGAATGGGTGAGGCACACAGGGGCCTTACCCTGCTCCCCCACTCCTCCGGGGCCTGAAGCCCTCAGAAGGACAGGCGAGCCCCTCTAGGGAGTCACCTGTCCCTGTGTGCCCACCATGCCACACCCCTGTGTTGACTTCCCTCCAGGGCCTGGCAGGTCTGGCCCCATACCTGGATCCCTTCTCAGCACCCGATTGTTGGACCCCTGAGTCTCGAAGCCCATATCTGGGGCAAAGGCCATGGGGTAC
The DNA here is from genome assembly GCA_004027185.1 of Glis glis. Taxonomy (NCBI): domain Eukaryota; kingdom Metazoa; phylum Chordata; class Mammalia; order Rodentia; family Gliridae; genus Glis; species Glis glis. The sequence continues at coordinate 13,298 of PVJS01035026.1, read as the reverse complement.
ACCTGGTATTACTTCATTGGTTACACACTGCAGCTGGTATAGATGCTCAAACCTCCCGCTCAGTAAGTGCCTTTTAAGGGATAATAAAACTTGATAGGCATTTTAGCCCTGAGTTTCTTGATGCATGAGAAAGTGTTACCTATGAGTGAGCTGGCAGAAAGAGTTACCTTAGGAATCTCCCTCCTCCAGCGCAGAGGGGAGACCTGCAGAACTGCAGGAACCCTGACCCCAGTGCAGGCACCCTTGCCAGTCACGCAGAGAGGCCAGCGGCCCACACCCACAGCCGGAGGCAGCAGATCCCAGGGAAAAGGCCTTCCACATGCCACGGAGGGTTTGCAGCAGCAGTGCTGTTAGAGGCTGTGCTTCAACGCCACTGACTCCTGACCCCTGGCGACAAGGCCCTGAAGCTGAAGTGTTGTCGGGCGTGGCTGGGAAGAGAAGGTTCTGGGCCCAGTGCTTTGCAAAAAGGAGCGACTGGGGAGGCTGATATTTGTAATCTTGAGTACAATATTGATTGGCAAAACAAATCACAGCTGAGTCTCATCGCTCTCAGCCCTTCTGTGCAAAGAAAACTCTCTCTCGATATTATCAAACGTGGCTTTCAATCACACGGCTCAGCAGGACTTGGTGGGATCTGCAGTAGATTTTTAACTGGGGGCAGCAACCTTCCTGAACCAGGGCGGGCTGGCTCTGCCTGCCACCCCACCCCACCACTGTGGTCCTAAATACACCAGCTCCCACACCCCAGACCCCACTGGCTCCTGCATGCAGGCGGGCACCCTGTGACCAGCATGTTCACGGCTATGCACAGCTCCAGACTGCTGGTCACCAGGTTGCACTGTTAGAATAATCAGGCTCTCACCAAGAGCTGAAGAGAACCATCATGTGTACTCCAGCCAGGCCCTTTCACCTCACAAATGAGAAGATCGAGCTCCCAAGAGGTTAGTGACCTGCCCTGGTCCTGCCTCCCTCTGGGGCACCTCCTGCACCATGCACCACCAGGTCCTGCACCCCATAGTGATCCAGGGTGCTCGACACCCGCTGCTTCCCTTTAATAGAAAACAGTGGAACAAAACAGACGGTCTAGTCAGGAGAGAGCACATCACCTTGGGCTTGTCAGCAAGTCCTCAAAGAGAAAATGGGCCTCATTCACTCCCCTAAGTGCAACGTTGAACTTGGGGGTCAAAGCTTTTCTAGGCTTCCTTCTGTTAAGACTTGCCAGACACCCAGAATCCCCCCTGCCTCTGAGTCCTGCTTGGAGATAACAAAACCACACAACATCAAGGGGTCCCCAGGAGGGCAGCTTCTGGCCCCGCCCCGTCGCTGGCCTGCTGCACAACAGTAGGCAGACTACTTCTCTTCTGATTCCTGAAATAAGACCACCACACTAGATATTCTCTGAGGTCCTTCCTGGCCACACGCTGCGTGTGCAGGAAACAGCTGTGCACACAGGGACAGAGGATCGTAACCCGATGCTCTGAGCTACGGGCACTGACCGCCTCACTCTCAGAAGGTCTGCGGCCAGCTTGGTCAGCGCTCCCTCTGCCCACTGTGCACAGTGTCCAGACAGATGGTCCCATGGTGGGCTGACCACCAGCAAGGATGAGCAGCCGGGGCCCAAAGTATGCAGGGGCTGGCGAGCTCTCCTTAAAACCAGATGCTGGGCCCCAATCCACCCGCTTCTGCAGAGCTTCTGTGGCCACATCCCCAAACCAAACTTCTGTGGACCCCTCCTGGATGACAACAGGGTCCAGCATGAAGGATGCACCAGGGAAGGCAGAGGCGGGAGAGCCGAGTAGGAGGCCCTGAGACAGAGGAGTCAGAGGTCAGCTTGCAGGCAGCCCCAAGACCTCTGCGTGGAATTCGGAACGTCACCCGCTGCCCTTGCTGTTCCACCTCCAAGACCCAGCCAGGAGCTGTCCTCACAGGCACAGTCATCAAGCCCAAACCGTTTTGTTTTTTTCATTATTATGGAAAACTGCAGGTTTTTCACATGTATAGAAACTAACAGGAAATGTCTCCTGGGCTGTCTCCACCAGCATTTCAACAATCTTTACAAGGATCAGCATACCAGATATCGAATGTTGAAGGCTCACTTTTCAAACATACAGACAACACAAGCTGGTCATCACTGCTGACAAAATTCTCTCTGGATTCTAAAATAACCATGGAGCTGGGGGTGTAGCTCAGTGGTGGAGCCCTTGCCTAGCATGCACGAGGCCCTGGGTTCCATCCCCAGCCCTATAAAAATAAAGAAAATAACCCGCAAGTCACTCCTGTCCCTTGTTTAATCTAGTTCATGATTTTTATTATTTATAAAACCCTGTTTGACTTTCTCTTTTCCCCTTTTTCTCGTGCATTCTGGGGCAGGGGGTCAAAGGCAAATTGAAGGCCGACCCCAGGAACTTGGTTGCCCTTTGTGGATAGCATGCCTGGGTCTTTCTCATTTCCCTTCACAGTTCTATTTCAAATTCATCATCCTCATGGTTTGTCTCTTTGTTGCTTCCTGATTTTAATTTTTGGGGAAAGGAAAGCAGAGCATGATTGAACGCCACAGCATAAGACGCTGGCCCGGCATAGCGGATGCCCGGCGCATGCCTGCAGATGACACGGCTTCCAGGAGGGTACTGAGTGCTGCACTCAGAGGCAGAGCACATGACAGAGCGTCTGTCTACAAGCGCTCGGTGTTATTTGAGGAGCCAGATGTGTGGGCAGACACATCTCACAGCATAACAAAGCAAAATATAAAATGAGCTAAACAAAGCAGGTGCGATTTCTAATAAACAACTTTTCTCTTTGCATTTTCTATAAGGAAATTAGAAGAAATTCAGTAGGAAGACAGCCTCTGAGGACCCACTCATCCTCATCATGATCTCCATCAAAACTTGTGGGGACATTCCAGGAGCCCAGGACCAGAAGAGTGGGACTGCTCTGCCACTGCAGCTGCGTGACCCTCGTGTGGCACTTGGCTTCTCTGGATTTCAGGTTTTCTTTCTGAAAATAGCAGTGGAGTCAGTGACCTGAACAGCTTTTCCTATTCTGGAATTCCATAGCCCTGTACAAGCAACCATGACTGCACCAAGAGTCAAGGACAGCGGAGCAAGACAAGAGGGACAGCTCGTGGGCTCATGGTCAGCAGCCCCAGAGCTGCGGCCCAGGAGGGATTCCTCCGCAGCTCACTCACACGTCATCCTCAGTCTCTCAGGGTGGCTTTCACTTTCCACCTAAGTGACAGGGCCACCACCGTTGCCCATCAGCAGCCGTGGTGTGAGCAGCCTGACCCCACACCCTCCGCTCAGCAGAGGCCCGGCCCGGACCTGGATGGGCATCCAAGACTGGCCTCCAGGTCAGCAAGTGCAGGGCTCAGACCCACCCAGCGCCCAGGGCCTCACACCTGGCGAAGGCTGTGGTGTGAAGATAAGCAGAGGAGCAGGAGAAGCAGCTTATCTGTGGCCGTGGATCTCCCAGCAGCCTCTGCGGCAGCCTTGTTGCCAAGTAACCAGCTTCTCTTATCAGACCCAGAAAGTCCCAGCCATTGCTCGGGTGGGAACAGAGAAGCTGGGCACAGGCTGCAAGCCGCACAGGGGAGACAGCGGCCATGACTCCAGACACAGTGGCCCCTACTCCCCTCCTGACTCCTGTTCCCCCAACTCACGTGCTCCCAGCCACCTTCCAGAGGGAGGGAGGGCGGGCCCGGCTCCAACCAGCCTCATGGTAGAGCTCCCCTCGCCCTGCTCCCCAGTCTCCCTCTGCCTCTGACTCCCCCTAACCTGGACCCAAGGGAAGGCCTCCAGGTCCGAGTCAGCCAGGCCAGTGGGAAAGCACAGCACTTCACTAGTCTCAGCGCCTGGACGGGGGCCCACCTGCTCCCAGCACTAGCCTCAGGAGGATGTGTCGAGCCACCCACCCTCAGGGACCGAGCAAGAGCACCCCTCTGATGCCATCGCTGGTGGGAGGGACACGGTGAGCGTGGCTGGGAGCCCAGGGTGGGAGGACCGCCCTGCCTGGCTTTGCCTGTGGAAGCGGTACAGCCCTGAGCGCACACCTGTCCACCCCTCTGTCTCTGAGCAAGGGAAACAGAGCAGGTTCAGCGTTTTCCGCCCAGTTACCACAATACTTGGCCCTCGGAAAAGGTTTCATAAAAATTTACCAAATCTGAAAGCAGGAATTCAAAGAGATATTTGCATACCTGTAGTCATAGCAGCCTGATTCATGAGCGCCAAGAGGCAGAAGGAACCCAGCTGTCTATCTTACATTATGGATAAATAAAAGGTGGTCCCTCCATACAGTGGCTATTACTCAGCCTTGAGATGGAAAGACATTCTGACACCCGCTGCAATCCAGATAAGCCCTGAGGACATTACGCTCTCGGTGAAAGAAGCCAGGTGGGAAGGGACAGCTTCTGTGTGGTTCCACTTACAGAGTGGTCAGACTGTCAGAGACAGGAAGCAGAATGGTGAGCTCCAGGGCTGGGGAGGGGCTGGGGAGTCAGTGTTTAATGGGGCTTCAGCTCGGCAGGATGAGAATGTTCTGGAAATGGATGGTAGTGGTGGTTGCACCACAATGTGAACGTGCTTATGTCACAGAACCACACACCAAAAAATGGTTAAGATGGTATATTCTACATTATATGTACTTCACCATAATTTTTAATGATAAAAAGTTTCCTGAATGAATGAAAAGCCAAACGGGAACCGTGTCACCCTACTTTAAGGAGTCTGGGGCATAGAACTTAGGATAAGTACAAAATAAAGTTGCGGACCGTGGCTGCCACACCACAGGGGTGCAGTGGCAGCTCCATCACCGGCTGCCTGGGCGGCCTTGCCCTGAACGAGCGTCCACCTGGCCCACGTGCAGGCAGAAACCCATCAACTTCATCAGAAATGAGAAAACCTACTGTAAGAGGTCATCACCTAAGTTTGAAAATATCTCAGCTTTCAATCAGGATAGGATCCCTTCCCAAAGGGGGATTTTTTTTAATAGTGAAGTTTAAAAACTTATTCTGGTATCTCCTCAGGAAAGAGATCTTTTGGCAAAGCTAACAAAGAATAACCAAAAGAAAGTCCATCTCCAATTCCCCGGCCAGAGACCTGGCCGACCCCGCAGGTAGAGGTCATGGCTGCAGCCGTGAGCAGCCTTCCCCAGGGTAGAACAGAGACAGTCTCCAGGATGCACAGGCCTCACAGGCTCCCATTCACCAGACCAATTTCAGCAACACTCTGTGTCATTTTGCAAAGACAAAGGAGAGATTTCTGTAAAACCAACATGGGTCATCTTAAATGTCTGCTCTGCAACCAGCACTATTTAAAAACCAATCCTCAACAAAGTAATTGACGGGCATCGATGAGCAGTAATACATAATACACTGTATTGTAGATGAGGGAAAATGGAAGCAAGTTATTAGAAAATTAAAACAAAATTAAGAATGGCCTCCAGGACAAGATTCCAGATCCTTAAGAAACCCAATGTGTGGCCATCCCTCGCTAACTCAGGAGTCAGACCCCACAGCTCTCCTTCTGTGAGAGCTTTAGACACAGAAGCCTGACCTTCAGAGGGGGCTCAGACCCTGACCACCCTAGGTGTGACATGTACACAACGGCCTGACCTTCAGAGGGGGCTCAGACTCTAACCACACAGGTGTGACATGCACACAATGGCCTGACCTTCAGAGGGGGTTTAGACCCTGACCACGCAGGTGTGCGACCCAGGCAGCAGCCTGACCTCCAGAAGGGGTTCAGACCGAGACCAGCCCAGGTGTGAGCAGTGGAGAGTCTACAGCACATCCCCTCACTGGACAGCTCACAGGTACCTTCCTCAACAGAGCATCCCTCTGAAGGAAGATGGGCATAAACACCACTTCTAGGATAATTGCATGAACCTTATCCACCCTCTCCAGGATGACCATGTGAGTTTGTGTCCATCTATCCAGGATGACTGCATGAACTTGTGTCCACCCTCTCCAGGATGACCATGTGAACTTGTGTCCACCCATCCAGGATGACCATGTGAACTTGTGCCCACCCATCCAGTAGGACTGTGTGGACCCATGTCCTCCAGGATTACCACGTGATCTTATGTGCACCCATCCAGGAAGACTGTGTGGATCTGTGTCCTCCAGTTCAGGATGACCACATGAGCTTGTGTCCACACATCCAGGATGATCACATGAGCATGTGTCCACCCATCCAGGATGACTGTGTGGACCCATGTCCTCCAATTCAGGATGACCACATCAAAGCATGTCATCCCACTCCCATGATAACTAGATGGACATGAGACACACCACTCCAGTCCCCACATCCACCTGCTGGAGCAGGAACTGTGGAAACCTTTGACTCCTTCCTGCTGCTCAGACGGTCTACACCAACTGACAGAACCCTCATAATTTGCTTCTATCTAAGCTCTGAGCTCTGATAACCAGACAGTGCGACCCATGGATCCCCATGCAGAGAGCCGGTTCACACAGACTTTAGAATCTGAAGCCAACCCTCAGTTCAGCAGGTGCCGACCCATAGGCCCTAAGAGGGTGCAGGCCCAGGGACCCTGTGGTGGGCTTCTAGCAGGGTGGTCCTTCAGGTGGGCATGGGGTCATATGCCCCCACCACCAACACCTGAGCCTGTTAGCTGTCATTACCCCTGAGCCTTCACCTGTCCTGGCACAGGCTCCTGTCTCTGTAACCCACCCTCCCTTCTCCATTCTCCTCTCACTGCTCGAAACTGATGTTCAGACCCCCTTCTACATGTATAGTATTTGGTCCCTTTCTTCCATCTCTGTGTATGTCATCCTGCATTTGTGCCACTATTGACCTCCTATTATGATTAGATATAGAATGTCCCCGGAAAAGCTCATGTATTAATGTTCAGAGCTGATATAATTATGTCATGGGGGTTGTAATCTCATTAGTAGATAAATCCATTATAATGGATTTACTGGGTGGTAACCTAGGCAGTGGGGTGTGGTTGGAGAAGGTGGGTCCCTGGGGGTGTGGCCTTAGGGACTGTGCTTATGACTTCGAATTCCCTTGCTTGCTCTCCTGCCTCTGGCCCCATGATGTGAGAGCAGAGCCCTTGTTCTCTTCCTCTCTCTGCTTCCTGCCGCCATGCCCTGAACTCCGTAGACACAGCCTGATATGAACTAAACCCTGAAATCTCCAAAAACTGTGAGCAAATAAATCTTCCTTCCTCTAAGTGGTGTGGTCAATTGTTTTGGATTACGGCAGTGAGAATGCTGACTGAGACATCTCCCGTCCAACCCAATCTGTCATCGGTGTAAGCCCTGGCCACCCAGAGACGGAAGAAGCCCAGGCCCCACTGACATGGGCCTGGTTCCCCTCACCCCTTGCTCTTCTGACGCAACCCTCAGGGCATCTAGCCAAGTCTCCCTGCCTCCCCAAGCTGACTGACACCCAAGAACATTCTGCGCCATGCCACGGGGTAGCAGAGTTCAGTGGGTGGAGTCTGCTCTCCACTCACTCCAAATGCGATGCTGCCCTCCGCACCTGTTAACACTCAGGGGAGAAAACAGTTACTTCACTTCACTTGGGATTAAAGATAGGCCAACTAAGGCAATCTGACAATTGCACCCATCAGACATCAGGTTAACAAAGGGTGCTGTGTGACAATTCAGGCTGCTGGAGCATGGTGAGCGAGACAGCTCCTCCACTGACTTTGGGGTACAAACTCGATGCCTCTTTCTGAAGGACAGTTTATAATATTATAAAAAGTTTTTAAATAGTCAAATCCCAGGACCCAACCACTTCCTTTCTCGGAGGATGTTCTAAGGAAATCACTAGGTGCAGGGGTGAAAATGTAAGTCAGGTCTTCCCATCACAACAGGGCTAAAACTGTAAAAATGTCTGCCTGAGAAGCAAAGCAAGTCTCTGCGCTCAGATGAGAGGGGTGGAGGGAGGCAGCTGGCCAAATGCACCGGGAGTCTAGCAAGAATGTCAGCTTACCTCTGGGCCTAAGTCGCTTGGGGGTTGTAGAGCCAAACTCCACACAGGACTAGCTCGCATTTCCTGTCCAAGAACCGACCTTGCATAGAGTTACACACAGAGGCCTCCAGATGATCCCACTGTCCACACAAACCTCGAGTCTGGCTGCCAGGCTGTCGGTGATCCTGGAACCAACTGTGTGTGGATCGGTTTGCACAACACACCTCTGAGGGGACAAGAGCTTGTGTCCTCCGGGTAACACACACGTACTTTGGGAACCATGTGGGACAGGGGCCCCAGGAGCACCATTCCATGGAAAGCTGCATCTTGGGTGCCACAAGGGCAGAATCATGAACAGCAGCATGCCTACCTGCTGGACAGACCCAGCCGCCCCTCGGTGTGACATCCTCCCGGCAGGTGTTCAGAGGGTGCTTTGGGGAGCTGCCTCCAGAAAAGCCCTTCTGAAACAAAAACCCATCCACACTGAAGCTGTGACAAATCCAATTTCAAAATAGGCTAAACAGACAAGGGAAAGCCAACCAGTGGGCCAGAACACCTCTTTCTGGCCAGGAAGCTCACGAAGCCACTGGAAGTTCGCCAACCAATCCCTGAGCTGTTTCTCGAGGGGAAGGGTTTCTCCACAGTCTTGATCAGTCCCATGGTTATTTCCCAAGCAGATACAACCACACGTGCATGGAGAGACCTGCAAACTCACTGCAGTACACGGGGACCTTCCATGCACCTTCCACGGGCCCAGTCTAGATCTACGCCAAGGTGCCAGGCAGGCAAGGTCAGCAGGGACAGGGAGAGAGCTGAGGGTCTCAGTCACGGACAAAGGAAGCCTCACGGAGGCCTGGGAGAGGAGGCGCCCCTGGAGAGTGTGGACCGGGACATCTAGCATTAGACTGAAGCAGACTATGGCAGGACAGGAGACAACACATACGCGCACAAATACACATGCACACACAAACACACGTAACACCCGACCAGACATAACTTCCTGTCTGAATCAGTGTTTCTTTCCTCTCTTGAAGCACCCTGAAAGCTGAAAGACCAGCCAGTCAATGGCATTCTAGACAATGGGACTAGGGAGGCAATCAATTGATTATTTAAGACAAATAAAAAGCCTGCCTCTTTAATCATTCCAAACAAGCATAGAACTGCCTGCCAAGTCCGAGGGCTTTCAGAAAGTCTGTCTTGACTTTATATGCAGCTATGTCTAGGCAAGAATGTTTTTTCTTGTTTATAATACTGAATCAATTTTGAAATATCTCTCAAGATCTGAGGATAGGAGAGGCAGAGATTCACATGCAAGTTTAATAAAGACATTCATATTAAAGTTGGATGGATGTTCAATTAAACATCAAACTGTGCGCTCAACACCGAGTTTGAGGCTCTCCATGCACAGTCCCACCCTGGTGCCCGGTCACGGGAGCCACGTGTCTGGACCATCCTGACCCAGGCTGCTACCGTCTCTCCACACACAGACAGGTCACCCAGGCACATTTATTTCCACATAGACACCCTGCCAGGAGCCGCTGCCTGGAGACCCACAGGCACCTGACATCCACCAAGGGAGAGAGCTGCAGCAGGTCACAGAGGCAGCAGCCATGGTGACAGAGTGGGGTCAGGACATCTCTGCACACAGCCACACTCAGACACACACACATGCACACACATGCTCTTAACCTAAAAGAAATGGCCCATGTGGGTGAGTAGTGTCAAACTAGCCCAATAAACAGCCTTCACTCTTCAGATATAATCTGCAAAAATCCCAGATTCAAAAACATGCCCCTTAAGTCCAGACTAGAAAATAACCCTTTCTTGGAAGTGCCCTAGTGGCCTACACTGGCATGAAGCCTCCACCGGCCAGCACAGCTGCCGGGACCGTCCCGAGCTCCAGAAGTCCAGTCGAGCCGGAAGCAGACCTCTAGCTCTTCTGAAAACTGGTTTTCTAAGCTCATTACAATCAGCAAGGGTGTGATATTTTCCTTCTTTTCCCCTTCCCTCCCCTCGCTTCATCTCTCTCCCTTTCTCCCTACAAAAGAAATCATATTATGTCTCTTTCCTGATACTTAGAGTTTTGATTAATCAACTGAGTGGCAGAAAAACACGTTTGTGCCCATAGGAAATGGCACACACTTTGGTAAATTACATGTGTAGCTGACATGCACTAGCACTGGCTGGAGTGGAGTCGGTTCTGTGAGGAACACAGCACACGTGTGTGTGCATGTACACACATGCATATGCACACACGGCAGCATCACGAGACGCCGCAGCAGGGACATCAACTGTCAATCCCTGCACACACATCCCTCTGCAGCTCAGAGATAATGAGGAATCACCATAGCAACCCTCGAACAGCACCCACATCTCTCCTCGTTCCCCTGAACACAGCACAGCAGCTGCGTCTTCGTCTCCCGGAACACGCACTGCTCGAGGGCACGGGGCAGCAGGATCATGGGGCAGTGCTTCTGTCATTTGCTGGAACTTGTCCTGGAACACTTTCCTCCTAGAATCAGCTGCCATTTACAGCCAGGGTCTTGTTCCAGAATTTTATCATCACCAGAGGTCCAAAGCCACTGTCAGTCAACTGAGTTCTGTTTCCAGGGCTATTGTGCATGGAAATAAACCTTGAAAATGACAGAAAACCTCACAGGGAAAGCAAAGAGGATCCAGAACAATAAAGCAATCCCTTCGCTGATGCCTGCTCCCTCACACTCAGGTCTGGAGAGCAGGAGAGAGCTGTAGGGGCTCAAGATAAGCGGAGCTGAACTCGGTGCACAGGAGCCAGGGTGAGCCCCAGGGAAGGCGGGTCCAGGTGGATGAGGCTGCAGGGAAACCACAGATCCGTCCTCACCCATGAGCTAGCCCCGGGTCCTCTGCAGCACGCTTGGACAGAATCATGCTCCCAACTGAGCCTTGAGGCAGGGAACTGAGGCCACGATTAGGATGGCAGAGTGGCCGCCGTACCCGCTGGCACAGTTCTGCTGAGAACTCGGTGTGCAGCGCCTGCTGCCTACTTAGTCCATCATGAGTTCCTTGGCAATGAGAGTTCCTTCCTTGGAGCAAAGAGGAGTCCCTTTGTGAGCGAGCCCAGGTGCTCATTCTTTGGCAGCACCAACAAGAAGCATAAGATGAGCTCCAGAGAGTGGAGACAGCCTCCAGCAGCTCCTTGGGAGTAAGTGGGGAGGCGTAGTCTGATCTTTTCGCCCGTGAGCCTGCCTGGAAGCCCGCAGCCCATTGGAACACAGTGCTCCTGCAGCTGGTCCACTTTCACAGCTCCATCACAGAAGGCACTGAGAACTCAGGAGTTCCAGCCCTAGCCAGCGGCATTTGGAAACAGGTCTCCCATCTCTCCTTCACCCATGCTGTAGTCTTGCTGCTATAACGCCGGATCCTGAATTTGATGTTCACTTCTGTAAACTTCCCAAAGAACGGAGAGGGCTAAGTCCCTGAGCTCAGGGGCTCACCCAGGGCTTCTGCACATGAAGGCTGGCTCTGCTTACCCCGGGAAACATCAAAGTCGTTGGAGAGCGTGGGAAGCCCTGGCGTCAAGCGTGGCATGGAGACCCCTCCTGACCTGAGTCCTGCCATTTGTCCTCTAGTTTCATCGCTTGGCAGGGCAAGTTTTTCAATGCATGTTGACTCAAGAGGCTGGCTCTCACGAGGACCACCACACACCGGCCAGCAGGCAGAATCGTGTGGACCATCTGCCCAGGCAGAGTCACAGCCCCGCAACTGTGGACAGCTTCCCTTGGGGCCTCTAGTGTTGACTTCAAATAAGCAACCACTTCCAGCTCTTATTTTGTCCCCAACTTCCTTCAAGAGAAACCCCTAAACCTCTCAGTACCACTCCCTCGGCTAGTGCATATCACAGTTACTACCAGCACGTGAGGTAAGGCTTCCACACGGGTAAGTGCACATGGCCACCTCCCCCTGGAGAGGGGCTGTGTGACCTTCCAGGTTAAGACCACGCAGTAGTGTCGGTACCTGATTTTCTTGGCCTCACAGGGAACCTGAAGGATGTGGCCAGCCTGGAATCCAGGAAGCCAGCCTGGACCCAAGGCACACAGGGAGGGCCAGGAAAGGGCACAGTCCCCGCCTTGGGCCAGCACAGAGACCAGACCCCACGACCGTGACCCGTCTTCCTCTGGCTATGTTCACTCAGGAACAGCAAACTGCAGACAAGAGCTCTGTGGCACAAGGAGCAGACACAGGAATCGTGCGGGGCTCCTCATCCCTGCTCATGGCTGGGGACAGAGCATCCAAGGTCAAGCCCCAGCACGGCTCAGAGGCCAGCCCAGGGGCACTGGATAAACCCACAGCATCTGCCTCAACCGAGGCCCCGCACGGAATAGGTCAGCGAGGCGGAGAGGAAGCACTGCTGTACTACGGGGCAGAGAAGCCCAGGGCCGAGGGCGCCTGCTGGCTTGCTGGACAAACAGCAGGCCTCAGCATCCTTTCCTTAGACACGTACAAAGAACAGCTATAAACAAACACAACCGGAGATGCCCAAACCCAAAACAACACGAAAGCTAAAACATAAAGCATGCCCACATCAAAGGCACAGAAGAGAAAGACATTTTTAGAAATTACTGTTAGAGCCCCTGTAAATTCTAAAAAACATCTGATTTGTGTTTTCAATAAGATCCAGAAAACAGCAGCTATTGACAAATAAGCTGCAGCTCAGCAGGCTGCCTGAGTCCCGCAGGAAAGACAGCGGCAGCCAGCGCGAGGCAGAGCTGGGTCACAGGCACACAACAAAACTGTCCCTGGAGAACACCAGATAAGAAATGGGGACGCCACACTTGAGAAACTATCTCGACTGCAGACAACAAGAGAAAGCGATAAAAACCCAGAGAAGCTGATGGACAGAGGCAATCAGAAATGGAGGTCCAGCCTACAGATAATCGTTCTTAAAATCAAAGAGCTACTAGGATAAAAGGAAAGGAAGCGATCATCAAAAATATAATACGGGAATTCTTCCAGGACCAAAGAGTCCAGCTTGAAGACTCAGTGTTTAGTAAAGACCACATAAAATTAATAGTTTTTAAAAGGCCCTTACACATAATTGCTTTGAATTCCAAAGAATCAACTGAACTATTAGAATGAGAGCGTTTTTGTAAATCAGCCAGTTGCATGACAAAGTACGAAGTGTACCAGCAATTATCCTGAGAAAACATAATGGGGAAAATAATCTTATTCACAGTCATAGCAAGAAATTATCAAATACCTAAGAATAAGCCCGACATGAAATGAAACAAACCACACAGGCAGGAATAGGTACTTTCTCAATTACCCCAGAAAACAAAGTAGACCCAAAACTGTAAATTTCCTAAAATAAAACCTGTTTTTTTTTTT
>PVJS01035025.1:0-21239 GCA_004027185.1 Glis glis | reverse complement strand
CCCCAGCAAATTATAGAACCATAAGTTTTCATTTTCCCCAATGTCTTTTCTGCTATAATAATGGCTTGAGGATTTAAATCCTGTGCTGTTATTGTGACTTCAAAGCCTTAAAACTGCAATTGAATGAGGCAGTTCATCTGTCATTATTCAAATATGAAGCAATTATGATGAAATAAAGATAAAATTCCATTGAGAAATAAAAAAAAAAAGAAGTATATATGTACATATCGCTCAATTAGCTCTCCCCCAATTCCCACCCCCATTCCCTCCTCCTTCCCTTCTCTTGCTCAGCATAGTAGTTGACTTTGATAAGTTTGTGTATGCACATCCTGTGCATTAGGGTGTTTCCCTCTTCCCCCCTCCTATCTCCCTCAGTTAGGTCACCTTCTTTACTCATCTAAGGTTTTCCCTTTGTCTGGACTCCCTTCTATGCCCTATTCTCCCTAGCTTCCACATATTAGGGAGAGCATCCAACTTCACTTTTTGTGACTGACTAATCTCACTTAGCATAATGTTCTTCAATTCCATCCATTTTGCTGCAAATGATGTAATTTTGTTCTTCTTTATGGCTGCATAAAATTTCATTGTATACATATCCCATAGTTTTGTAATCCATTCATCTGTTGATGGACATCTTGGCTGGTTCCATAGTTTGGCAATTGTAAATTGTACAGCTATAAACATAGATACACATGGATTAGTCTGGTATTTTGGTTTCTATTCTTTTGGGTAGATACCTAGAAGTGGTGTTGCTGGGTCGTATGGTAGGTTCATTCCCAGTCTTCTGAGGATCCTCCACACTGTTTTCCAAAGTGGCTGCACTGATTTGCAATCCCACCAATAGTGTATTAGAGTTCCTACTTCTCCATATCCTCGCCAGCATTTGTTATTGTTTGTGTTTTTAATGATTGCCATTCTAATTGGGGTTAGGTGAAATATCAGGGTAGTTTTGATTTGCATCTCTCTGATTGCTAATGATGTTGAACATTTTTCCATACATTTATTGGCCATTTGTATTCAACACATAGGCACAGGCAAAAACTTCCTCAACAAGACCCCAAAGGCACAAATTAAAATGAGGATCAATATGTGGGATTGCATTAAACTGAAGAGCTTTTGTGCAGCAAAGGAAACTATCAAGAACCTCAACAGAGAGCTGACAGAATGGGAGAAGATTTTTGTCAGCTACTCCTCTGACAAAGGACTAATATCTAAAATATACAGAGAACTCAAGAAACTTACCGCTAAAAAAACAACCCAATCATAAAATGGGCAAGTGAACTATATTTAATATTTTTATACTTTTATTGGTTCATTTCAATTATACATCATAGTGAGGTTTAAAGTGATATGAACATACATGCACACGTCACTTGGTGTGGTTCTCTTTGGAACCTACCCACTCCCCCTGCTCTCTACACTTGTTAGTGAGATTGGTAGTGATACTTTCATATATGGACATAGTATTATTTGAACTCTTTTCTTCATCAGTTCTCCTTTTTCCCCCTCTCCTTCTCCCTCCCTCAATCCTCTTCCACTATTCTACTGGTCTGTCTCCTAATTCATCTGAATTCCCTTTTGTTTCCCTCTAGCTTCCACATATGAGAGAAAAACATAGACCCTGGACTTTCTGAGACTGGCTGATCTCACTTAGCATAATATTCTATAGTTCCATCCATTTTCTTTTAAGTTACATAATTATTTTGTTCTTGATGTTGGAGTAAAATTCCATTGTGTGTATATACCATATTTTCTTTATCCATTTATCTGTTGACAAACACCTAGGTTTTTTCCATAATTTGGCTGTTGTGAATTGTGCTTCTGTAAACATGGATATGCATGCATCACTGTAGCATTCTGACTTTAATTCTTTTGGAAAGATGCTGAGGAGTATTATAGCAGGGTCACATGGCGGTTCTATTTCTAGTCTTCTAAGAATCCTCCATACTGATCTCCGTAGTGGCCATGCTAATTTTCAACCCCGTCAACAGTGTTTAAAAGTTCTATCTCTCCAAATACTCACCAGCATTTATTATTATTTGTATTCTGGACGGTTGCCATTCTAACTGGAGTTAGGTGGAATCTCAGTGCATTTTTGATTTGCATGTCCCTGATTGCTAATGATGTTGAACATTTTTTCATTTATATTTCTTTTTTTTTAAATAGCACAATTTTGCAGGAGGACTTGAGATATTCAGGGTCCAGAGGACACTATTATCCCCATTCCCAGAATTTCCTTGGAAATAATTTTGAATTAATCATTTTCAAGGCTGAATGTATACAGTGAAATTACCTTGAAGTAGTTTTCAAGGCTTGTTATGTTTTGCATTTAAAATTTTTTTTGGCTTTAAGTTTTATATTCATAATTGGAGTCAATACTTTGAGGGGAGGGATCTTGTAGTTTTGATTTTCACCATGGTACCTGGCATTATTTACTAAGACTATTATTCATTGAAATAAGAAAACCATTTTATGTAGGAAATTAGAAGCACAACATATTTGGGTTATTTAAATATCTTTTAAAAAGGTGCAAATGTTGAGAGATATCTTTCAGAACAATAAAATGTAGTACAATTTCCTAAAAAGAAGCTATAGTACAAACAAACATGCATCTAAGAACACATTCTCTTGCCAAACTGGAAATAATGGAGACTAATTTCTCCAATTCATATTTGTCTTATTACTTCTCTGTACAAAAACAAATGAATACCCATAAATTTTATTTTTATTTTAGTATGTGTAAGAATTAAAGCAGCAAACAATAAGAAGATATAACACATTATTTTAATCTGCTATTTATTAATTCATTTAATTTAAATGCAAATTATGTTTTAATAATCATAAATTGCTTGGCATCAGGTTGTTCCTAGTAATGAGCAGTTCGAGAAATGGTACTTTTTTGAAATTCTAATAAAGCATTCGACGGAGCCTTCTTCCTTTGTGAACATGGCGGTCCCTTGAAACATACTTAAATTCAGAGCTGAAATGATTTAAAACCTCAGAAGAAGGTTTCTATGGTTGGAATAGGAACCACTCTTGGCTTCATGGCTAGATCTGAACATTGAAGTTAAGAAGCAATTTCAAATCAATCTGTAGAAGGATTTTACTTCTGATCATGAGCAAACAGAGGCCCTCTCTCCAGGAGGTGCCAGAAGTCATGTGATGGGCACTAATGATGTCTGCTGCCTTTTATCATCTGTCAGGGACAAGTCACATTCATTTCCACACAGACAGTAAGAACATTTAATGAAACAAAACAGCATTATTGAGCTCCAGGTTCCCTGTCCTCTTTGGTCCTAGAAATGAGGCTCCCGGTTCATTAAATTGTGGCTTGTGGAGGTATACCACAATTACAGTCTACTGAACCAAAAATTCTAATAAGATCCCAAAGCAAGGCTTTCATATACAGTGACCCTCCTATCTCTATTTCAAAAGTTCAAATCAATTCAGCAAATATCACTGGCTTAGGTCATAGATAGATAGATATTTATACTATATAAAGTTTTATTGTCCTTCAACATACAATTATATGTTCACTATTGAAAAAATAAAGAAGCTAAAAAACTAAACCCAAATTGTATTAACCAAATTTATCATCTGGTAATATTTGTTTTCAGTACTGGGGATTGAACCTAGAGGTATTCTACCTCTGAGCTACTCCCCCAGCCCTATTTTTTATTCTTTATTTTGAAACAGGGTCTCACTAAGTTGCTGAGTCTGGCCACAAAACTGCGATCCTCCTGTCTCAGCCTCCCAAGTACTGGGAGGCTCATCTGATAATATTTATATTTATTATTTTTCTACTTACCCCCAAGACTTTATGAAACATCCATATTTATATAAAATATGCAACTTGTTTCTAGTCCTCTGCCTATGACTACGGTAATATCCAAATTGTCTTCTCTTAAACGAAAAGATCTATAAGTGTAGGCAGACATAAGCCCATCATATTGCCATATTCTTTCTTATTTATTCAACAAATATTTATTGAGTTTCTACTACATGTAAGGTAGTAGAAACTTTTAGCAACTGGAAATGCAGCAGTGAACCAAAACAAATACCTCTCCACACCACAGAGCTCAGCTTCTGGATGAGTAGGTAAACAGAGATATAAAATAAATAAGTGAGAAATACATATGATTATATAAACATAATATTCCAAGTGGCTAAAAGTGCTATGGAGAAAAAGAAGAGAAGGAAGAGGGAGAGAGTCACTGTTTACTCCACTATACACTGCCATGTCCACAACTCAGACTATTCTTTTGTGTATATGTGTGTGGGGGGTACTGGGGATTGAACCCAGGGGTTCTACCTCTGAGCTACAACCCCCAGCCCTATTTTATTATTTATTTTGAAACAAGGTCTCACTAAGTTGAGGAGGGCCTCACTAAATTGCTGATGCTGGACACAAACCTGTGATCCTCCTGTCTCAGCCTCCCAAGGACTGGGATCACAGGCATGCGCCACCAGACTATTCTTGATTTCACCAGATGTCCTTCAACTTCAGGGACTTTGAACTGACTGCTCTTTCCATATTATGGATTCTTTCACCTCTTTCTAATACTTGATCAAATGGCATCTTCTCAATGAGGCCTATCCTAACTACACTATTTAAAGTTTTAACCTGGCTCCATCCTATGTCAGCACTCCCAAGCCACTTGCCAGTCATTTCTTCACTGCCTAATACATACCACTTCTGAACATTCTACATACTTTAATTACTCTGTATATGGTCAATTTTCAGTCTTTCTCCATGTGAATGTATACTGTTTATTTTGAGTTTCCTCCGTATGGACTGTAAGATCCCTAAGGATAGAGGTTTTTGCCTAATCACTAATATATTTGAAGTGCTGAAATATCTGGCACATAATAAGTGTTCAAAAATACTTTTGGGTGTTTGAGTTGGAGATGTTAAATATTTAAGACTCAAGTTTTGAGAAGTAAAAAATGGAAATAAAGATTTGAGAGTCATATAGGGTGAAATTTTAAGTCATACAATTGGAAGAGAGCTCCTAAGGAATGAGTGAAAATGTAAAGAAGAGAGGTCCTAGGAAAAAGCCCTTGGTCATGTCAATGTTAAGGAAAAGACATTAGCAGCTGGGCATGTTGATGCACACCTGTAATCCCAGTATTTGGGAGGCCGAGACAGGAGGATTATAGGTCCAAGACCTCAGCAACATAGCGAAGCCTTCAGCAATTTAGCAAGACCCTGCTTCAAAATAATATAAATAAAATAGGTCTGGAGGTGTAGCTCAAATGTAGAATGCCCCTGGGTTCAATCCCCAGCACCACACACACTCACATACATACACAATCAGCAAGATGAGGAAGCTCTATGATCCAAGCAAAGAAAGTGTTTCAATAAAGAAAAGGTCAGCAAATTTGTAATATTTGTCTCTTTGTAAAAGATAAACAACTTCTCTCAAGTTTTACCACTTTTTAAAGTACTATGCTACAAGATAACCTCTAAATCTTTGGTGGTAAAAGGATTGTTATTGTAACTACAATCTCATTGCAATGTATCATAAAGACTCCTATTTTATATAATTAGCCATATAAAATATTGTAGCATATAAGCTGGAGGGCAATCCAGTAATAAACAGAACAAATTTTGAATGCCATAATATGCACAAACTCCACTTTCAGAAACCATTGATCTTGAAAATAAGATTCAAAAGGACCCCAGATTGACATTTTCCAATGACTCCGCCACCTTCTTTCTCAGTTCCCATTTCATGTTTTCATCTTCCATCAAATGACACATCTTTCTGTAAAAACATCGCTGTCCTACGTGATTCCTCTTCCCTCCCTCCCAGCCAAGGGCCAAGCCATGTTGCCTCTGCATCCTTCTACTTCACATCTGTGCTCTCTTGCATCCTGATCCCTTCTTCCTAACTGCAAGCATCTTATATCAAGCCTTTAATGCCACTGTTTTTTCTTCATAACCAAATGTCGTAGAAAATATCTCACCTAATGTTCAGCTATGCTTCCTCTTTTAACCTCCCTTCCAATCCTCACCTATTGCTCTTCCATTTCTATCCTCACATCGTCACCCCATTTGCCCTGACTGAGATTACTGATAAGCCTCTTAACTATCCAGTTACATGAACACTTTTTACTTCTTACTTTGCCTGTCGATGGTGGTTAGAAGCTATCTTCTGCTTGATACTCTTTCTTCCTGGTCTTCTGTCGTCTCATGTTTTCATTTATCTTCCTGCTTCTTTGCAGCCTCCTCCGTGGCCTCCCTTTTCTGCCTCTGGCCCTAAATTTCATGGTCTTCAGAGTTAAGTATAAGGTCCTCTCATCACTTCTCAATCTACCTGACCCCTCATTCTAGTCTAGTTCCTCTCTTTACTCTCCTAGAGCTCCCCTGTCCACTCCCTCTCTTCTCCTCCATCATTCTGTTCCCACTCCCTCAGTTCTTCCCCATTTGCACCACCAACCCAGTCACATACCTCTAACACTTCAAGACTCAATCCAAGTGACATTTTTTATTCCTCCCCAGAGCACTTCAAGTGTACCTTTCATAAGTTGCTTTTCACAACTCAACAAGTACTAGAATTATTTATGAAACCTGTTGTCCCCCTGAAGGCTGACTCCATCTCTAATTCATTCTTTCCTATATTGGCACTGGCTATATCTGGAACTCATTAAATGGACGAATAAAGAATAAATAAATAATAAAGTAGTGATGTCTCATATTATGATGGCACAGTCATAGCCACTAGGAAAAGGTCCTTTAATTAGCAATATCTGGAATTGCCTAGCACACTCCCAAATCAAGGACTGAGCAACTAATTCCCACCCTGTTGAATGTGTATTGCTTCAGAAGATGTCCAAGTGACTGGTGGGTATGCAGGGATTCACTAAGAAATAGATATCTTTTTCAGAATTCTGAATGTGGACACTGAGATACAAAAACACATTTGCAAATATTTAAATTATAATAGTCTTTTTTCAGTTCCTTTCAATGAACCATTTATATGTATATCAATTCTGTTTTGTTCACATGTTTTTACAATGTCTTTAGACATTTATTATGTATGATTTCACAGTTCTCTGACTACCTTGGCAGAGCTCACTTGGAAATAAAATTAACATTAATGATTATTAATGACATTTTAATGAAGCATTATATTAACATGTGAGAAGATTAGGGCCTATTACTAATATTCTTCATATGATAGTTTCTTTAACAGTTTTAAAATTTATTGTGTCATTATATTAGCCCCTTTTCTTTGAGCTTTGCTTGGGCTTACAACTACCAAAACTGCTAAATTTTACTAGTTAGGAATAATAGCAACAGAAACTATCATTCACTTAGCAGTATGCCAGCCTTGGTCCATTGGTAAGCACTTTAAGTGTGTTATTTTCTTTGATCTTCACAGAACTCATGGAGGGTGGTAGATAATATTGTTATCCTCATTTTACATTGGAAAATGGAGGCTTACATAAGTGAAATAATTTTTTCAGTCACAGTCTAGAAGTAATGGCTCCAGGTTTCCAAGATAAAAGTGTCTGATTCCAGAACCAATCTTTTTAATTTTTTTTAACTGATATAGCATGTAAGTCTTCTTTTTTATGTACTTTTATTGGTACATTGTAACTATGCATCATAATAAATAAGCCAATCAAAACACACCAGAAGTGGTCTTTTAACTTATTTGGCTTCTATATCTCTCTGCTTCCAGTAGGACATATATTTGAAACATTTATATCATGTTCATCTAGTTTGCCAGTTTTTACATTTAACATCTAAGGTAATGATGTGCTATGTTCTAGACAAAGAAACTATCCCAAATAGGGAATGTACTAAACACAGTGTAGCATGCAGTGTGCTTAGTGCATTTTCATAGTGTTTTACTTGAGAAAGCTTAGCTTAAAAGAAAAGAGCCTGAGATAGGTTTCTGGTGTTCAATGTTGGTTCATTTTAAGTGATCACAAAATATATTTTGAACATCCATTCTAGTCTCTTAGAGTCAAGTTCTCTGATATGCTTTGGAATAGCAGGACTAAATTGACCTACCTATAGGAATCCAAAACTTTGAAGTGGAAAACTTCAATTTTTTCATTAAGGATATCCAAGAGTTAATGAAGTAATATTAAATTTCCTAAAATTCTAAGTGAGTAATATTTGAAATCTAGGAGACATAAATGCAATTGAGGCACATGAATTACATGGCCTTTATGGATTTGGGGCTTCAACTTTTTCTTACCAGTGTTTGTCCTACCTTTCTTATCTGAAGGTCATTCTCCTTGACAAGAAGGCAGAAAAATCATGGGACCTTATCCGATATGTTCTGCTTGTTGTCTTTCAGTGTTATACAATTAAACCTCAGAAACAGGCAAACCTGGACACTCCCTCCCCTTCCTGTTAATTAGAATACAAAAAAGAGAATTTTTTTTTTACATTTATCCTTAACAATTTTCACTCAATTCTTCTGGGTGCTTAGATGTCCTGATGATATTCTTTAGAAGTCCCTGATACTTTGGGGAAGTATATCCTTTTAATACACCCTTTGACATCTATTGGAAAGCTTTGGGGATATATTTGATTTCCAAATTGATGATTCTGGATTATTTTGAATTAACAAGCCCCTTGGAATATCTGATGAAAGCTCTAGACATCCCTTTCCAAACGAACGTAGCTATACATGCAAGTTTCATATAAATTCAGGGAGTTTATAACCAATGAATTTCATTCATGAACACTATTGGATCAAATCCTGATTCAAACTCTTATTATTAGATATTTTCTCATTTTCATCTTCATTGGAATTGTGGGAAATTTTATTAAAGCCATTTAATTGCTAATATAAATATTTAATTTTAATAATTTTTGTTTTAGGGTCTCATATCACACAGCCATTCCTGTCCTTTCTGTGAATCTTTTGAAGACTGCATTGATAATATTTAATGACAGTATGAATTTTCTACCACCACCGTTTTGTAATTTTTTTTCATTTAAGGCAATGTGTATAATTTTTTAAAATTGGGGGACTTGAAATATAATGTGAATCAAGGTACTTAGTATCTCTAAGCCACAACGGTCTCATCTGCTAAATGTGATTAGAGTCTACCACACTGTTGGTTTGCTTGCTTATTTGTTTTTTAATGGGTGAGAATTAGTTGGAAATGTCAGCTCCCCCAGAGCAGGAAGGTCATGGCTTTTGTTAATGCTGCGCCTTAGCACTCACCTCTAATGGCGCTTAATGACTAATTCTTGAATGAATCAATAATGTATTCAAACTTCTTAGTAAAAGGTATGTCCTTGGTAATGAGTTTTAATCACAATTATTACAATAATGTTTCAGAAGTGAAACCATCACAAAGCAAGGCAAGAACTCCCCAAAATATGCCTTTTAGCTGAATGTCACTTCAGCAAGTGTTTAGCACATTGTAGATTCCTGCCTCTTCTTTATTTTTGTTATCACTTCCTCTGAGATGCTTCCCTGGCAAATCTAACTAATAATCCTTGCCACTGTTCTAAGCCAAGAACTCACCACTCTATTACACAGTCTGAGTTTCTTGACAATCTGAAATTATTTACATGTTTAAGTTGCTCTTCATCTCTTTCCTCTACTAGAGAGTGAGTTTTTTGAGAGTTAGGGCTTTGTCTTGTCCACTGTTCTATCTCCAGTGCCAGGAGCACAGTAGGCATTACTATGAAATAACTATATAATAAACTCTTACTTAATTGATTAAAGGACCAGTAAGTCCAATGTGATGTCCCTTCCTTCCAGGACTGAAGATTTCCCATGTCTGCTAAACAGCATAGATCTTAATCCCCCAGAACACAGCTCTACTTTCTTCTTCCCTGGAGAATCCAACTAACTTCAACCATCTTATTTTCTGGGGACCATCCTGACTGCTGCTTTTTAGATCCTGCTCCCCTCCCTCCATTTCTCATACTCTACTGCTGAGGATCCTAGTAGCAGAGACTGCTGGTTGTTGACCCACCAGCTCCAGCTATTTTCCACTTTATTCTTCCAAATGGAACCCAAGTTTTGTTTCAACCTCCATGCTCCTCCTCCAAGTAGTAATTGCTTCAGGGGAGACCAGGCCAGCTCCCCCACCCTCCCCCACACACCCAGGGAATGGGTCCTGATTACTCTAAGCCAACCATACAATCTCATTCCCCTTTCTACTGATTGATTTGAGTGTGGAATTGAGACTTAGTGGTGGCCAGGGAGGCATGAGGGGGATTTCCTAAAGTTTCCTCAAACTGATAACAACCTAAACATGCCATCTGTTATAAGCTTCAGAGAGCTCTAGAAAGCACTAGGATATAAGAGTATATGAGAGCAAGCAAGAAAGAGAAACAATACAAGCGACAGAAAATAGGAATGAGAAAGACACAATGTAAGGGAGATACAATGAGACAGAAAATAAGAGTCTAAGAATGAGTGTACATAAAGATCAGTTAACTGAAAAGACCTAACTGTACTATTTTCCAAGAGATAAATAATAAAAATGACTCTCCTATTGGGCTGGCAGCACAAAGTCTCCTGCCGAAGCAGTACATTCAGAGTAGATTTTTCTACCTGCTGCTAACTATTAAATAGCTATATAATAAACTCTTATTCAATTTCTTAGATTACCTTAGAGGTTCTAAGTATGTATTCAAATTATTTATTGATAGAATTTAACAAATAAGTGATGCTTTAGTATCCAGAATCCTGAGTTTCTCTAGTAATTTTTTTTTCATTCTGGGATATTCAGCATCTATTTGCATGACATCATTATACACTTCCTATGAAGAATGCCAAGGAATGGCCACAGGTGTCTGGCACATTCTGACTGTGGCCAGGAGACCCATATCATTAAGATAATGACCACGAGTCATCCTGCTTGGCTATGTGTTTGAAATCAAAACAAGAGACAAAAAACAACATAAGTGCAGTTAATTTAAGGCACTTTCCCTCTATTTATTAAAGCTAATTGCAAGTCTGGTTTACAATTAACAATTGCCTAAAGGATTAAAGTGCCCATGGCACTTGACATAACAGAGTGTCCATGGCACTGCCCCCAGATTTAATATCTCCAGGAACGGATTTCATTACCTGCAATGTTATGGCTAGAAATAGTCCTGCTGTATAATAAGTATCAATACTATGTTGGCAATGCCAAAGCAATTTATGAGTTTTATGACAGTCTATACCAGTGTCTGGTATTAAAGCAATACAGCTGGAGGCTAATTAATGAATGCAGGTAGGACGTTCCATCCTGTAAGAGGGAGGTTGCTTGTTCCCTCACCGGCTGCTGGCTGTGGCTCTCATACTGATAGCATGTTGTTGCCAGTGTTGCCACCTCATTAGAAAATTAGCTTTTAATTAACTTTGGAAGCTGTTGCATGGCTTTTGATAGGAGGCATACATTTGTACACATCTTGTTGCAGAATTAAACCTCCCCTTCATGTTTCTAATGGGCCTCTCCCGCCTTGCAGAGAAGCAGCAGTCTAGCCGCTTGCAGGCAGCCACTCCATGGGTAGCAGTGGCCGTGCAGCTCCAGCCTGCTCCCAATTACAAAGAGATGTCCTTTAGTGCCCTCATGAGCAGCCCCTTACTCCAAGGCCACTTGAGACATAAAGCAGCAACAGAGAGGACCACAGTCCCAGATGCTCCCCTTTCATTCTTCTGACCCCCAACCTGGCTTTAATGGCACAGAGTCTGGGAAGAATGTGCCTTACCTCATTTTTATATTTAAACATCTCTCCCTGAGCACAGTGGTGATAAACCTACAGACAAGATAAATAGCTAGATTATCACTCTTCTCCCCAGGGGAAAGTCGTGCTGTCAATTAGGCTAATGGGGGTTCTGGGTTCAGCTTTGGCATGCCCTAACACCAGGAAAGGCTTTTGCCCTGGATGGCTGCAAAGCCCAAAGATGGATTTGAAAAGTGGCTATGACCCTAGGGTGGCGAGCCAGCAAAGAGGGAAGTCAAGAAGCCTGATGATTAATCATCTGCCACAACAATGGGAGGGCGAGGAAGATGAGGCCCAGGAGACCGGATCTTTTGAGCTTTATTATAATTATACATTGCCTCTTTCAATTCTACTTGGTGGCTTGAAAAGGGATGTGGGTGCTCTCTGTTTAAGAAGTGAGGCTCCATCCTTTACTAAGAATAAATGTTCTTTTGTCATACTTTTTCAAAGCGCTTACTCTGACATCTCATTTGATCTTATTACCAGTCCCTCAGGGACGTAGGGCAGGTGGCATTTTTCTCATTTTGCAGATGACGGAGCTGTGCAACACAGCAGAGGTTAGTAATTTTCCTGTGATCACACAGCCAGCTGGTGATGGCACTGGAACAAAGTCCAAATAATCAAAGTTTTTATGGTGTTCCACTGCATCATACCTCACTTTCTAACCACAAAAATTATAACCTGCTATGACATGATTTTTATTTAACCCCTTATGTGCTTTTATGCATAAGAAACATCTAAAATGTAGCTCATCTTGACAAATACAACTCACTAAACAATGACATTATTTAATACAAAATTGGAAAGCATAGTTTTAGTTCTAATTTTTTCTACATTTGGGGGGTATGGGAACGTCATATTTTTAATGATACCAGCAGAAAGTGACAGACTCTTCAGTGTTGGTATTTTCCATTCAAATGCGGGTTCTTTGCAGAGTGGAGGTTGGCTTATAAATTGGGTGACCAAACATTTTGTTTTGCCTGTGTGAATTCCAGAAGTTCTTTCTTTTTCTTTTTTTTTTTTTTACGGTACTGGGGATTGAACCCAAGGGCATTCTACCTCCGAGCTACACCCCCGGCCCTATTTTTTATTCTTTATTTTGAAACAGGGTCTCACTAAGTTGCGGAGGCCTCACTAAGTACCTGAGGCTGGCCGCAAACCCAGATCCTCCTGTCTCAGCCTCTCAAGTACTGGGATTACAAGTGTATGCCACCACACCCGGCTCCAGAATTTCATTGTTATCCAGGTATTCCATTGGTTTTAGCATTTCTCCTGAATAATGGCCTGATTGGGTAGTAAATATTATGGTACCTCAAACTTAAATCAAAGGCTTATCTTCTAAATATACTGTTCCTCTGAAGAACCAACCCACCCACAACTTAACTTTTGGATGTTTTCAAGAAATACTTTATTAGTCATATATGCCTAATCCTTTTGTAAGAGGAGATGACAGTGGTGATAAAGATCATGACATTTATCAGGTATTCATTCTGTGACAGGTGCCATGCTTCATGCTTTACCTGAATTATTATTTTATTTAATCACCTCCAGGTCCTCTGAGGTTGTTACTATTATTGACCATATCTTACATATAAGGAAGATGAAGCTCACGGTGATTATGCACATGTGTTCTCTCACATGTGGAAGCTAGAAAGAAATTTGGAAAAAAAGGCGACTTTAGATAAATGAGGAGAGATTCCAGAAAAGGAAGAGGATTAAAAGAGGGAGGTGTGCGTGGGGGGGGTGAGGGACACATTTCAAATAATGCAAAACAGTTCAAATAATGCAAAATTATCAATATCAATCTTAATAACATGTACAGAGAGGAGAAGGGCGTGGGATGGGATGCGGACGGAAACATACTAAGTGCTGTGTGCATGTATCTATCACTCTAAAACTCATTGTGATGTATAATTACATTGCACAAATAAAAGTATATTTAAAAAAATAGCAAGTGCGAGGCTAAACAAGTATTTGTACTCAAGTCTTTCTGGGCCTCAAAGCCCAGACTTTTAACAGCTATGATTTTTTTCAAAGTAGGCAAAGTCTCAATCTGGATCCTCAGGCTGTTCACCAATGTGTTAGACTGCTACAAACGGTGAAACCCACAGCACTGCCTCGGACCTCCCAGGCTGTTTGCCCTAGCTTCATCTAAATAATTGTTTCTCATGAAATGTATATATTTGGGCCCTTTCCTTTTAATTAGCTTCCCAGGTGATTTTATGCTCAAACTATACTTTATACAAAAACACACATGTTTATGTTTCTAAGTATTAACTGTGTGTGAAAGTTTAGGTTTGATTAGAGATTACGAAGTAGGCTGGGAGGGCCATGGATAGATCTTCTATTTCATTGAAAACTCCTGAAATGAAAAACAACTATAACAATGTATATCAGGAACCTACTTTTCAGCACTCTCACATGTTGCATTTAATCTTTATAAGAGTTCTGTTGGGTGGTTGCATGGGGAGGGGAGTATACAGGTACATGCGCACATTTTACCAATAAGAAAATTGAAAATAGAAGAAGTAAAATGTTTTTGCTAAGTTATACATCTCAGTGGTGGCATAGATATCCAAGCTTGGATAAACACATCTTAATTGATATTTATTCATACAGGTGAAAGTACATAAAAATCTAATAAAATATCTATTACATTTATATTCTTGCCAGTTTGCTTTCTTCTTTAAGACCTCTATATTTGCCAAATTACCTTCAATGAGTAAATGCTATTTTTACAACCAGATAGCAGTAGCAATGTGAAACTATGATTTCTCATTGGTTGGCTTCCTCAGCAACAGACTCTGGCACCAGGATTTGAGCACAAAGAGTTTAGTTGGGGAGTAAGCACTGGAAGCACTGGTAGAGAGTGGAGAGATGAGACGAGGAAGAGATTGATGTCACAAAGCATGCTGATGAGCAGGTTGCCATTTGTGGGCGACGGCTTCGATATTCCTAGGGACCTCTGGAAAACTGTAGACAGCACTACTAGTCAACGTGACCCCACTTGAAGGTTGAGACATTTGGAGCACTAATTTTCCATTTCTCATCTTGTAAGGTTGCGGGTTCGAGTGTTCGAAGTGAGAGACCAATTCCACCAATCGATAATGCAAAAGCAAAGGAACTTTATTAGCTAGCTCGAGCTAGGGTCCGAGTCTCATCCAGCACAGTGGAGTCTTGACCTCGGACCCCGAGCTCTAGATTACTCAGGCTTTTATACATTTTGGTTACATATACAGTTGGCAACAGTTAGGGGTATTTGGAGTTCACTGATTGGCTCGTCACACCTGAGGAAGTTAGGGACTTTTCACCATTGTTCTGATAGGCCCCACCAAGCGGTGGTTTCCCTGAGAACATCTCTTGGAGCTATTGGTTTAGGTCCTACCATTGTTCTTATAGGCCCCACCGAGCGGTGGTTTCTGTGGGAACATCTCTTGGAACTGCTGATTTAGTTTCTGGGAAACAGAAACTTGGGCCTAGCCGAGTTTCTTCAGAAGCACAGCCTGTCATGGCTGTTCTTCGGTCTCACAATCTATTTGGTTACCTGGTTCTTCCAGCCTCCCTTGCCCAGGAGAGGAAAATGCTCCTGTGGTCAGAGAAAGGCCTTGGGAAAAGAGATGCCGATGTTTACAATAAAAGTCATGAGGGAGCCAGGCATGGTAAGGTACATCTGTGATGCCAGTACTTGGGGGGGGGGGCTGAGACAGGAGGATCATAGGTTTGAGGCCAACCCCAGCAACTCAGCAAGGCCCCCAGCAACTTAGTGAGACCCTGTTTCAAAATAAAAAATAAAGTAGGGTTGGGGGTCTAGTTCAGAGGTAGAATACCCCTGGGCTCAATCCCTAGTACCAAGGAAAAATAATGTTATCAGGGTACATGAGTACAGACAGTTGGATCTGTTATTGAAAAGAAGGTGCAGCTCTAATAGTTTAACTAACTAGTGTCTCTTCTGGCCAGAGTTTGACTTTTTAAGATATTTCAAAAACTAACTGCTTCCTGGTTAGTCACTTTATTATGCATTTTAAATTGAACTCTATTAAATTTAGACTCATTTATATCTAGATTATAGCCTACACGTTGATTTAATGTTCTGTTGTTAATTTTTTAAAATTTCACCAATTTAGAAGGTTATAGGACTTTTTGTAGGTTTTTTTGGGGGGAGAGTATCAGTTTCAATACATGATGTTGGCTTTTCACTTTTAGTATGCAAGACAAAGTTACTTTTGAAATACGTTTTACTTAACAAGACAATGAAGCAAGGGTGATCTGGAATGTTGGATATGATGTTTCTTCCTCATGGAAGAGAGTGGGAGATCTGTGCTGCATCCATTGTCTTGGACACACCAAAGGAGAGCTCGACCTTATTGATGCAATGAACTGACGTGTGAGACCCAACAGTCCCCACCCATCATAACCTAAAGCAGATGAAATGCTGCCATTGCTCATTGGGGACCAACAGCCCAGCAGGTAGGGCTGCCTCCAATAGGCAGTAAGGAAACCCCCTTTTCTAATTGAACCTCTCCAGAGGAAATGGCTGGTTTTTCTGCTAAAAGCAGCTGTTCCTGTCCTCTCCAGGAAGGGACAAAATGGATGAAAAAAAGGACCAATAGATATTGGGTCACCTTCATGTCTCTAGGTATACATACTGCCCACATAAATCCATATCGAAGTAAACTCTGGCCTGCACAATGAGAAAGAGAGAAAACTCATCTCTGCATCATTATCAGAAAGTCAAAGGTAACCAAATCATGAAAGCTAACACTTTTCGAAAACTTATTTGGTTTGGAGAATTGAATGGTAGGACCAAAAGAACATGATTCAAGTCTCCTCAAAAAGCTTATATTATCTTGAGTGACACAACAGGAAGTGTTTGCTTCTCTTCGTTCTATATTTTGGTCAAAGACATTATTGTATAGGAACACCCTCTGTTTCTATCACATTCATCCTTCACTTGAGTTCCCCAAGATCATTAATTAAAAATTTTCTTCCTCAAATGCTTTTTCTTCCCCAACATCTCTGCATTGATCCGCAATGTGTAAAATTCAGTGGCCCTAAGTATTAGATCCTCAGGAGAAGGTAGACTTGAGTCCTAAATATGAAGATCGCATATCAATGTTTATAATATAATGAATCACAGGTGTGGAGGAGAAATCCACAGGCAGAAGGAGAGGGGGATGGAGAGTAGGACTTCCAATTCATCTGCAAAGCCGGAGCTCCTCTCTGCCTCGTCCTGGGCCACACTCCCGGCAGCGTCACTCTTGTTCTTGGTGTCCCAAGTGACCTTCCCAAAAGGAGCCCTCTCTCTTGGCAATGTGCTTAACCCTATCCATAAGGGGTATTTATTTCTTTTTAAAATTATTTCACTGTCATAAAAGCTACTTCCAACTTTGTGGCCTAGAAGCTTCCTTACCCCACAACAGACTTTCCATCACACTCTAACTCCTACCGCAACCAGTGATAATTTTTTCTCATGATAGTAACGATAGTCAAAACTATTCACTTTGCGATCTATTTTGTGGTTTCTCCAAACAACATTCTGTCTTGTTAAAACCAGGATTTTTGTTTGGCTTATTTAAGAAATGAATATATAAAGGTGCTATTTCTTCACCACTTCCATTTGAATGGTTACACAATGAAAGAAATCCTGAATGTCACATCCGCTCACTCTGATCATCTTTCTCTGATCAGTCCCTCATTACCTCTCTCCAGCACCTTATCATGTTGCCTTCAAGTATGGGCCTTCTCCACTCCACTGCCCTCATTTATTCCTCATGGTTACATGGTTATCTTTCTAAACCATAGATATGGTCATTATTGTAGCACTTTGCTCCAGAAACTCTACCAAAGGAAAAGGATAGAAGCATATTAACAAGAAGCAAGAGACCTTATGCAACTTCTGTGAACACAGTTCAAGTATTGTGGGAGCCTAGGGAGTGACCGTTAAAGGCAAGATTCAGTGTCCAAAGGTATAATAGAGAGTGATGATATAGACACCAGTGAGCTGGGAGATTCTGAGATTCCTAGGGGAGCCCAATTTGCTGACTGGAGCACAGAGATGCACAGATCATTATTATCCAGAGCCCTGCCCAGTTACAGTAAGGGCATTGACTACTTGTTCACATATATTCGTTAGGACTCTGGTTGAAAGTGACAAAAAATTCATATTAACTTGGGAAAAAAGAACTATTTATATTCTCACAAAACTGAGGAATGTTCATGAGTATAGTTAAATCTCTAGAGACATATTGGAAACTTGAACTCCAATCTTACCATCCTTCTTGTCTGTTTCTTCTTTCTCTCTTTTCCTCCTCTGTCTCATCTTGTCTCTTCTCTCCTCTTCTCCTTCTCCTTCTTCTTTTCTCCCTCCCCCCTCTCTTTTTCTCTCTCTCCCCTGCTTTCCTTAGCACACTATCTTAGTTTTCTCAGGCCACTTCTATCCACATATACAAAACAATTTGGTCCTTAACAAATTCTATTCTCCTTATTCCACAGATAAAACAGTCTTCATTTTATTCAAAATGTCCTACAGAAATTTTCTGGTTGGAAATTACATTTTCTGGGGAGCAGATGGAAAAATTATATGATCTGCCATCTCTTTGAAGATGTGTGGCTACATTTGGAGGAGGAGGAGCTCCCCAAAAGAGGGAGTGCTGGTTTTGTAAGAAGAGCCAGGTTGCCCGGAGTGGTGGCACACACTTGTAATCCCAGTACTTGGGAGGCTGAGGCCGGAGGATCTGAGTTCGTGGCCAGCCTCAGATACTTAATGAAGTCCTCTGCAACTTAGTGAGACCCTGTTTCAAAATAAAGAATAAAAAATAGGGCTAGGGGTGTAGCTTGGAGGTTGAACGCCCCTGGGTTCCATCCCCAGAACCACACACACCCAAAAAAGAAGAGCCAGGGTCCCAAACTATAGAAGGGTGACTCTGTGAAGAGGAGGAGAAGGAAGAAGCAAATGGGACTTATGCTAAATTCATTTACATGGGCAGATGGAATAGTCATGGGCATTGTTACCTAGACACTGGTACCCTCATCTGGATGGCAGTAAAGACAACTATTGGTAAAACAATAGTGTCATGTCTACACTCTGGCATGAATATCTGGTCTATAAGGACAACTTAATGTCAAGTTCTTGAGGAAGAAACTGACATAGTCTTATAAAGCTTATTTCATGTATATCTAGATTGGTCTGACCTTAGGAAAGGAGTCAAGTGGAGGAATGTAAGTTTTTTTTTTTGCGGTATTGGGGATTGAACCCAGGGGCTTTCTACCTCTGAGCTACACCTCCAGCCCTATTTTTAATTCTTTATTTTGAAACAGGGTCTCACTAAGTTGCAGAGGCCTCACTAAGTAGCCACGGCTGGCTGTGAACCCAGATCCTCCAGTCTCAGCCTCCCAAGTACTGGGATTACAAGCGTGTGCCACCACGCCCATTTCATCAGTAAATATCTGTTGAGCAGCTTAAATATGCCAAGCAGTGTTTGGGGCAGTGAGTACACTGTAATCAATGGAACAGACGCTTTTGCTGCCCACAGGATGCTTGGAAGGCAGTTCTGCCATGATTCATTTCCTGTCTCAACTCTTGAACCATAGTGTTAAGTAGGTTAGTGCAATAGAATATCTCCTTTCCCACAGAGACTCCTTTCAACAGTAGATCAACTTCTAAAACAGTGCCAGAAGTGTTAAATCTTTATAGAAACACTTAACACTGAAATTTCAGTCTTGGGATATGTACAAGGGACAAGCTTTGAGAACTACTCTCTGATAAGTTGCTTCTTTAATTACATAATGCAAATGATTATTAGTTGTTTATGAGTAATATTTTTATTAATCAATGTAGCTTCCTAGGTTATACCTTTCTTCAACAGGTTTTCTTCTTTATTTTCCATTTCTTTTAAAGGTTATCAGCATAATTTTTATCATTAAGAAGAAAAATATTTGATGGTTTTTATGTATAAAAGGAACCCCAGAAGTTTATTCTTTCCTTCTATGCTATGTCTGTAATTCATACAGCTTTGAAAAGTGAATGACATACTTAGTTTTGGTTGCAAAGCCCAGTAAATTAAGATTACACTATGAAATTGAACAAGGAAAAAGATTGTGTATAACATATGATTAAATCATTTTTCCCTATAAGAATCAATTTTAATTAAAATAGCAACATAAATCATTGAACTGGCTACTACAAGATGTAGCTTGAGAAAATGCCTATTTTACTGTACTCTTAAAAACATAAACATCTACTCTGGGGTTAAATGTAAACAGGCAATAATAGTCCTGTTAGGTTTGTGCTCTGAAGGTAGCCTATTTTTTATATATTCATTTATTGGTGCATTGTAATTATACATTTTGATAAGTGTCAGAGTAGCAGAATCATACATGCACACATTGATCATTTAGCCCTCCCTCAAATCTCACCCTATTCCCTCCCCCTTCCTTCCCTTTCATGCTCAGCATAGTGATTGAGTCTTATAAGTTTGTGTACATACATCATGTGCTTTAAGCCTATTTTTGACGTGGCTTTCTTCATTATTTTCATCTTTCAAGCAAGGTTTTGTGAAGGAATATAAGCATAAAACTCTGAATAACATACATTTATTTCATATAGATATATTGAAAATGTGACCAAAGTTAAATAAAAAGGACATAACTCTATAGTCACAAATAAAATGTTGCCTGTAATTGGAATTGATGGTTCTAAAATTTTTGAAATTAATTTTAAGGAAAGAAAACACTTTCTGACCTAATATTTTAAAAATGTTTAGGGTCTCAATTATTATTTTAAAAAGAGAGGCTTATTATATCTCTCCCATCCCCTCCCACCACTGCAAGCATTTTGAGAATATTAAATGAGCGACTGTGCATGACAGTGCTTTGCAAAGGGTGCTATCATTGTACTGTGGGACTGCTCAGTACTTTTAGTGCTTCAAACTTTTAAATCTAAAGAATGTAATTCAATGGCTCCTATGTCCCTTCTGAGGTATCAGGCATCAGGCCAGTTTTCATATCAATGCAGCATCATAGCAAAGGTCTGTAAAAGTCAGTAACGGCTCCACTCCAACTTGAGATAATAATCTGAAAAAGACTGTGAAAACATTACACAATGAAGAACGTATAAAATAATGAGAATAATTTCATTCAAATATGACAAAAGAGCATGTAGATCTCTGAAATAACAAAGTACAATTTTAATTAAAAAGTTTACTTAACATATTATTGTCTATAACCAAGATAAATGAGATGGAGTTGTATCATCCAAGTTGATAGAATGTAAAGGAAGGAATAAATATATCTAATCAATATAATAAAAAATAGTGGAGCGCCGGGCGTGGTGGCGCATGCTTGTAATCCCAGTACTTTGGGAGGCGGAGACCAGAGGATCCGGGTTCGTGACCAGCCTCAGCTCTCTCTCTCTCTCTTTCTCCCCCAGTCTCTCTCTCTCTCTCTCTCTCTCTTTCTCTCTTTCTCTCTCTCTCTCACTACCTAGCGAGGCCCTCCGCAACTTCGTGAGACCTGGTTTCAAAATAAAGTATAAAAA
>PVJS01035024.1:0-21241 GCA_004027185.1 Glis glis | reverse complement strand
AATAAAATGCTTGCTTGTGTGTGTGTGTGTGTGTGTGTGTGTGTGTGTGTGTGTATGGGGGGAGGAAGGAAGAGGGAGATTAGATCAGATCCTTTGTCATAGAACATTAGTTTATTTCAGTCAAGGAAATTGGAGTTTGGAAACCCAATTGCTGGTATATTGTTTTTAGTTCTGCACTTTTCATTTTTCCTCTCAGTCCTTTCTTCTGTTCTGCATCTCTTCAGGGAGAGTCTGTCATGTAGAAAGAAAGCCTTAGATTGGAAGCCTTTCGTCCTTTCTGCTGGGTGTAAGGGAACCTGTGCAGAGTGGGACATGTGAATGACTGTGTCTTATCCATCACTGGCAGCCTTTGGCATATCATGTCTGCTGGACTTCCTACTCATTCATGGGAAAATTAATATTTGGTGGACAACATCACATCACCTTTCCATGAGAGTTCTCGCACTGTAGTTGTTTGCTGATACCTGGTTCAAACACCTGCACTACTGGTATACTTCTTTCTCACTCAATCACAGCAAAATTATGAAGTGTGAAGTACTTATTTTATAAAATGTTTTGATATACTGGCAGAAAGAGGAAGTAAAATTCAAACCTGTTGATTTTGTTGTTTCCTAACATCTCAACCCAAACGTATGTATTGTGAGGGGTCAGTCTTGGAATCTTCTTGAGATTTATCTGTGGCGCGGTTGCTCTTCTTATTTTCTTTCTAATGGGTATTAGATATCTACCAAAACTACTATCAACAAAATTAACTGTTTGTGTTGTTTTATTATTAGTAAGAGTATAATTTCTCTTGAATCCATTTCTTTTGCTCACTCTTGGCAACTAGTCAAACTTCCAAATAAATATTTCACTTTTGACTTGGGTCCTACTACAGGACATGTATCCCTTATTAATTTGTTTCTGAACATGGATTTTAGTACTCTTTGATATTATACATTCAGTATCTAGAACTGGGGGAATATTTTTCTTGTTTATCCAGTTCTGTCACTGTTATGTTTATTACAGAAATTGTCTCATTAAGTTGATAAGACTTGCCTGCTGTAATTCTGCCAAATCCATTTCCACCTGGGAAATGAAGACTCTTAAGTCTTTCTCAACTTTCTCTGTGTTTCTAAGTCTCAGTGATTTCTCTCTTATCTTTGTGTTCCTTTGAGCATCGCAGTACCCATTCTTCATAAATTGCTGTTAGATTTATCTCTGAGGACTCACCTGTCCGATGGTCACTGAGTAGCATTTTCCTATTAGAAAAATCTTTTATTGTTACCTCTTCTTTATAGTAAATATACATTGAATATATGTTGAAGGAAAAATACAAGCAGTTAATTCCATTAAATTGATTATATTAAATGCTAAATGTTAAATGTTACTTTCCTATTTTGGTCTGTAATATTTTCTTCTTAGTGTAGTAAATTAATTCCAGCCATTGATCTCTTTTTAAGTATAAAATTAATTGTAAGGAAAGAGATGAAAATAAAACAGGTTAAAATGGAAGAGTTTAAAATGGTCTTTTTTTCCGGTTTTAAGGAAAAGGTTCTTCTTCGTCTGTTATTAAAATACAAATGTGGAGTGGATATGGAAGTTCCTACTACCGTAATTCTATTACTGCAGCTGTCATTATATCAATTATAAATTAAATTGTTTACCTATAATTCATCTCTCATCCAATTAATTTATCTGGTATTTAGATGGGGGGGGAAGCTCACTTTTGAAGAATAACATGTTTGCTTGTGTTTGTTTTAGGAAAACCTCACAGCACCGGTGGCTCTGAACGGATTCAGCTCTCAGGAATGTATAATGTTCGCAAAGGCAAAATGCAGTTGCCGGTGAACCGGTGGACAAGACGCCACGTTATCCTGTGTGGGACCTGCTTGATAGTGTCATCTGTGAAGGACAGCTTAACCGGAAAGATGCATGTTCTGCCATTAATTGGTGGGAAAGTAAGTTTAAAACAAATTACTAGAAGGTTTCCCTGCATCAGTAAGGACCTTACTTTGAGCTCTTTCTGTAGCAAAAGGTAGATGGTTTGACTTGTTTGAGGTCTTGCTTGGTTCCTTTTGGGCTCTGTTAGTGGCACTGGTTGCAGGAGTTGTAGAAAATAACAATGCTTTTGGCTCAGGTGAGGCCCTGATGATCTTAGCTTCATTAGTTCATGCATTTTATCTATTGGACTGAAAATAGAGCAACTAAAATTTCACTGCTACATTTTAGAGTATAGAATATAAAATATTCATTATTTACAAGTATTTTGGTATCTTGAGCATATATTTTGTGTAGAGTATAGAGATCTCTAAGTCTGATATTAGGAACATTTAAGTTCTTTTTTTTGTGCAGTGGGGTACTGGGGATTGAACTCAGGAGCATCCTACCTCTGAGCTGCATACCCCCAGGCCTTTAAAAAATTTTTTTCATTTTGAAACAGGGTCTTGCTAAGTTTCTTGGGTCTAAGTTGCTGAGGTTGGCCTCAAACCTGTGATCTTCCTTTCTCAGCCTCCCAAGTAGTAGGATTATAGGCGTCCGCCACCACACCTGGCTTGATCTTAGGAACATTCGAGCATATTTCCTGGGGTTAGACTCTTCTCATGCTGAAGTCTCTGTGTTTAGTGACCAGTGGGATTAGCATTTTTAGCTTACTGTTATGGCTGGTCATACATTTTTTAAATACTTTTATTGGTTCAGTATAGTCTCACATCATAATGTAGTTCATCGTGATAATGACATACATGCACACAGCACTTGGTGAGCTGGTCATACATTTTGAACCTGAAATGTTATTCATTTCAGATATACTCAACAGATATTTCTGACATTACTGTTTGCTTTTCTTTGGGCATGTTAACTATTTTATTCCTATTATTTATAAAGTAGAAAGAACTATATTTGTTGGGAAAATATTAAATTCTTTTCTTTGTCAGATTTATTTTATAAACTCCAATTTTTGGGGAGAGTGGCATCACCATAATTATATGTCAGTATTTATTGATTGCTAAGTAATATAATCTGTTAATAAATGGGAAGGAGGATTTGGATGAGAAAATGGGTTGTTGGAAATTGGGGGTATATGAAGCAAATATTTTCCTTACAATTTCTCCCCATGATTGGGCATGGGAAAAGAAGCAGGAGATGGAGAATGTAAAGAGGAAAAACAACAAGCTAACTTTTGTTAAATATTAACCTTTCTAAAATTGACCAATGGGGAGACTGAGACAGGAGGATCACAGGTTTGAGGTCAGCATGTGGTAACTTAGGGGGATCCAGTTTCAAAATTAAAAGGGCTGGGGTGTGATTCAGAGGCAGACCCCCCCCCCACACACACACATTCAATCCCCAGTTCCACAAAAAATAAAATAAAATAAAATTGACGAATGTCTAATCTCTTCCAGGGGAAATGAAGAAGACTGGATGTGAATATAATAAATGGTTTTATTGTTCACCTGCCCTATAGCAAGCTCAGTCTTCATTCATAAGATTAGTTTTTCCTTGTAGGTAGCCTGTGTCAGTTGTTTTGCTCTCTAGTATTACACATTCTAGTCCTAAAAGAACTAAAACTTGATCATTTTCAAAAATAGGTTTTAACCAAACTGAAAGGTACATTTAGTTCTATTTAGTCTTCCATTTTGAAACCAGTGCTCCTTAACTCTTGTCTGAGCATTGAATAGTGAGGGAAACTCATTACTTAAGTTTTTAGCCAGGCATGGTGGCACATGCCTGTAATCCCAGTACTTAGGAGGCTGAGACAGGAGGATCACAGGTTCGTGGCCAGCCTTAGCAACTTAACGAGGCCCTCTGTAGGGCTGGGGGGTGTAGCTCAGAGGTAGAGCGCCTCTGGGTTCAATCCCCAGTACCACAAAAAAGGAAAAAAAAAAAGATTTTGTACCTTGTACCTTGGATGGATTAGTGAAAAATTAGTTATCAGTATTACCACCAATAGGTCATTATTTTAAAATGCATATTTAATATTTGATGCTATATCAACAGCTATATCAATAGCTTCTCCGTGATGCTGGGCACTCCCATAGGCAAATTTAATATAAACCATTTATTAAATAAAATATCTTCTGTGGGGAAGGCACTATTCTTGATACCCCAGAAATACCAAGGTGGGTAAGTCACCCTCCCTGCCTTTGAGTAGCTTGTAATTTCATATCAGGAAATGAAGGATGGACACAACAATATCTACTGTATGAGAGATTCAGAAAAGAGGAAAGTACTGTGGGAGATTAGTTGAAGGAGAGATTGACTTTGTGGAGGGGACAGGGAGTTTTGTAATGAAAGAGGTGGCCATTAATGATAGAAGTTTAAGGGTGAAAATGTTTAGACATATGGAGAAAGATTCTTCTGCTCAGAGAGGCAGAGGCAGAGGCAGAGGCAGGAAAGCGTGTGGGGTGTTCAGATAAGGTCAGAAGATCCAGCTGTGATTAGCATTCTCATTCAGAGCCAGAGACTTGTCCTGTTTCCCAGGCCTGTTATTGGGTGGACTTTCACCATTGAGTGAATTGAAAGTTAATAGCTTACTCTTTTCATAAGCAAGCCTGGCAAAACCTGTTTTGTACTATGCCTTTAAAAATAATTGAGCACACTGAAAAAAATCAGTCTTTAAAACCTGTTAGCTGAGTTACGAAAAATAATTCCCTTTTTGTAATCTGAGCTTTTATGTTTGTCTATTCCTTTTTAAAAATTCTGTTTCATTGTTAAAGGAAAAACAATAAATGCAAGAGCTTTTTTTTTCCTTTTTAATTTTTCTGTAGAAGAGTTAGAAATAAGTTGTCATATAGATGGTCATAACCTTGCTGTAATTTCTAAGTTATGTATGATATGTACTAGAGCATGGTCATTAGTTTACATTTTCAAATAGCAAGTGGTTTTATTGTTAAAATTTCATTGTTGAAAAAATATTTTGGGGGGAGCAGTACTGGGGATTGAACCCAGGGGCGTTCTACCTCCAAGCTACACCCCGGCCCTATTTTTTTATACTTTATTTTGAAACCGAGTCTCACGAAGTTGCGGAGGGCTTCACTAAGTAGCTGAGGCTGGCCACGAACCCAGATCCTCTGGTCTCTGCCTCCCAAGTACTGGGATTACAAGCGTGCGCCACCATGCCCGGCTGAAAAAATATTTTTTAAAGATACATTTTTATTCATTGTTCAGTTATGCTATATTTAATTTGTCTTTTAGAATTTAACAAATTTTAGACAATGTATTTTAATT
The DNA here is from genome assembly GCA_004027185.1 of Glis glis. NCBI lineage: Eukaryota > Metazoa > Chordata > Mammalia > Rodentia > Gliridae > Glis > Glis glis. Next base: position 16,033 of record PVJS01035024.1, on the reverse strand, counting down.
TATTATTTAATATTTGTTGAATTACAAAGCATAGCAAATCAAACAGATCTTAATCTACCACTCAATTTAGAAACTATAGCAGTATGAATGCTAATATTTCTTCTACCTGTATTCTCTTTACATCTATCCTATTGCCTCCCCTAACTCCAGAGTATCCACTATTCTAGAATGCATGTTCATAATTTTTTTTGAAAAAGTTTTGTCATATAATTATATTTTGCTTGTTTCTGAGCTGTATAAAAATACTATCATAATGTGGTCTTCTATGATTGAATTTTCCACTCAATGTCATTTTTCATAATAAGATTTTATGTTATTTATGTGGTTTTCATTTCTGTATAATGTTCTACTCTATAAACATTCCATGATTTCTTAAGTAATTTTCCTACTGATGGTTGCTTCCAGGTTTTTGTTGTTATAAACAGTACTGTTGACATATTCTTTTGGTGATATGCCTCTGCAAATGCTTCTTTTAGGGAAGTTGTTTGCAACAGAATCACTGTGCCCAGGGGACATTTGCTAATATGTAGGAGTGTTTTGGATGGTCAAAAGATTGAACAGTCAACATATCAGTTAATAGAAGCTTAAGTTATCCCATGGTAACAAACCCCCAATCTCAGTGATTTATAATAGTTATTTCTCATTCACATTATGTGTCCACTGTAAGTTGCTCTAGTTGGGAAGGGGGCAGAATTTCCTTTCTTTAATGCACTTGCTCAGGGATCCAGTCTGACAGAAGACTCTCATTTATAATTTAACATTTGTGAGACGTGGCCAGGGAAGAGGTAACTGAAGTGTCATTTACTGGCTTTTATATGTTTGGATGTAAAAGTGACATATGCCACATCTGTCAATATCTTATTCACCAGAACTAGTTAAATGACTCCACCTAAATTGCAAGGGATCTGGGAAATGTGGAGAAGTATAAGTAGATAGTGAGGACCAGTATCTTTGCTGCAAGGGGTACCCTTGGCATTTAAGGGGCATGGGCTTAGAGATGAAAGTATCATTCAGTAGATGAGACAGTCGTGCACAATGCACATGAAGAACTATTCAGACCAGAATTCCTATAATGACTTCCTTGAGAAATCCTTTTCTTGGGTCCATACTTAGGAGTGCAGTTACTGGGCTCTAGGGCAGATGGGTATTTACTTTGACAAGATGATATCCAATCGTTTTCCAAGGTTGTACCATTTTACACTCACATTAGTGTACAGTTACTCTTGTTTTTCTACATCTTCACCAGCACTTTATTGAAATATTAATGACAACAATAAACTACACATTTTATAGCAATTTTATAACTGAATGTCCATGAGTGCAATTTAATAGCTCTATACACCCATTAAATCATCACAATCAAGATAGTGAACATATCCTTCATTCCCCCAGATCTCCTTGCACCTCGTTGCATTCCTCCCTGCTGGCCCTCCCTGCACACTGCTCTCCATTCCCAAGAAACCACTTGCCTGGTTTATGTCATATAGATTAGTATACGTGGCATTTTAAAGCAGTTTTCTCTTTGTTGTCTAGAAGTATAGTTAATCTTAAAATTGTCTGACTTATTCTTTTTTTTTTTTTTTTGCGGTACCAGGGATTGAACCCAGGGGCGTTCTACCTCTGCGCTACACCCCCGGCCCTATTTTTAAACTTTATTTTGAAATCAGGTCTCACAAAGTTGCGGAGGACCTCACTAAGTAGAGAGAGAGAGAGAGAGAGTGTGCGAGCGAGAGAGCTGAGGCTGGCCGCGAACCCGGATCCTCCGGTCTCTGCCTCCCAAAGTACTGGGATTACAAGCATGCGCCACCATGCCCGGTGAACCCAGAGGCATTCTACCTCCGAGCTACACCCCCGGCCCTATTTTTTATACTTTATTTTGAAACCGGGTCTCGCGAAGTTGCGAAGGGCCTCACTAAGTAGCTGATGCTGGCGGCGAACCCGGATCCTCCAGTCTCCGCTTCCCAAGTACTGGGATTACAAGCGTGTGCCACCACGCCTGGCTTGTCTGACTTATTCTAATGATTCCCTGAGTTTATTATGTAGCTAATGTTACATATTCAAACAATGACAAAATTTTTCCCTTTTTTTCTTGTTGTATTTTCCAGTAGAATGTTGAATAGAAACAGTAGATACTTGTTTTTGATGATTTTAAAGAGTAATACCTCATTAACATCTATGTTTGCCTGTGATGCTTGATAAATATTCTAGGTCAGTTTAAGCGAGCTACTCGTGTTCTTGGTTTGTTAGAAGTTTTTTTTTTTTTAATCAGGAATGATGAATGGGTAGTGAATTATTAGTTGCTTTTTCTGCAACTGTAGGGATGATAGCATGTTTTTTTTTTCTTTAATCTTTAAATGTGACTAATGATTTTATAGAGCTAGTTATGGTAAAGTTTTATTATCTGAGGTAAATTCTGCTTGTTCTTGGTATATTTCTTCTATCTCACTGGATTCTGATGTAACAGTTTGTTTAAGATAAGTCTTTATGACTGAGGTTGCCAATAATTTTCCTTTCTGTTACTGTTCTAATTTTGGTTTGGTTATACTGGCCTCATAGAATGGGTTGAGCGTTTTCCTTCATTTTTTGTTTGGTGGATGTTTGTAAAGTTTGGAATGATGTTTCTTGAAACTTTGGTAAACCAAACTCACCTGTAAAACCACATGGGCCTGACTTTTGGGGGGGGGTGGGAAACATTTTTAAAAAGTGCTCATTCGGTTTCTCAAATGGAATAGCTGTGCCTTTCCTGTTCTCGATTTAGTGTTAGTAAAATATATTTTTTCTAAGAACTTACCACAAAATTGTTTATAATCTTTTTTAATCTCTAATGAATCTGTAACTATGCCCCTTTTTTTGATGTCAGTGTTTTTTATGTGTTTTCTTTTTTTCCTTGATAGAGCTTGCCAGATAATTTATTAATTTGATTAGACTTTTCGAAGGGACCAGTATTCTGCTTTGTTAATGTTCTCTGTTGTATGTTTGTTTGTTTTTTTTTTTTTTCAGAAAAAGGCAAAGGTTTAATTAATTTAAGAAATGTGGGGATACAGGTTGGGGGTCATCTCAAGAAGGGGAGAGCGAGTCTCCCTGCACGTGTCCATCCATCTAATGTTTGGTTTTTATTTCACCAGTTTCTGTTTTTTATCATCACCTTCATTCTACTTTGGGTTTATTCAGATTTTGGTGTTGATTCCTCTTTTCCCACGTGCTCGAGATCCATGCTAAGCAAATTAATTTTATGCCTTCTTTTACAGTATGAGTATTTTGAAATATAAATTTCCCTCTGTGTATCTATTTTTATTGCATTCTACAGATTTAGATATGTAATATTTTTATAATTATTTGATTCTAAGAGTTTTTAGAGTACGGTTTCCTTTTTAACCTGTGAAATGTTTAGAAGTCTTTAGTATATGAGTGTGCCTTTTAATTTTCTAAACATACATGGATTTTAAATTGCTTTTTCATTGTCTATTTCCAATTCAATTGGATTTTGGTCTGAGAACATAGTCTTTGTGATAATGACCTTTTTTGAAATCTTTTTACACATTCTGTGTGACTTGGTTTATGATTATTTTGTAAAGGAAACATAGGAATTTGTGTAATATCATGTGACTTTATTGTTTTAAATATTTTCCCCTAGTGAAGAATTTATTGAGAGTGGCAATTTGATTATTTTGACTATGTTACTGCATTATTAGAACTTGAAAGTTCTTGTGGTAAGGTTTTATATCAGGTTAATCTTAGTTTCACATTCCATTTTGAAAAGCTTATTTAACATGTTGGAAGAGCTCGTTTTTTATTCTTGGAGGTTTTTATTTATTTAAATAATTTTATTACATTATAGTCTCACATCACAATGTATTCCTAGTGATAGTGACATACGTGTGCACGGCACTTGGGCTTTCTCCCAGCTCCCTCCCCACTCCTCCCCTTCCCCATAGATTGGCATTGGTATTCTCACATATGTACATAATGTCAGTGAAGTGTTTCAGAAAAGCTCTTTTTAAAAAAAATTTTAATTCAGAGTTATGAAAAAATCCCTTAAGGAAAAGCCCTCCTTAAGAGGAAGTAAGAGATCCCAGTACCTCATTTTGAGGGTAGAGAAGAGGAAAGGGAGTCTTGTACCACTTTTAAACAGGAAGAAGAGAATTTCCCTATTGTGGGGAAGCCTAATGAAGATAAAACTCCCCTTTTTTGGTTTCCTTGCAACTCAAATTGATTGTCAGATGCAGGAACTTCGTTGTTTTAACTATGAAGAAGAACATATAAGGGGAAAGGTGCAAATCTGTGTAGGTTCACTGATTCAAAGTAGAGTTAGCAAAATAGGTTTGTGGTTCTGCCGTCTTACTTGTTTTTGCCTCTTTGCTTGTTTTTATAGGTAGAAGAAGTGAAAAAACACCAGCACTGTTTAGCATTTAGCTCCTCTGGACCCCAAAGCCAGACTTACTACATCTGTTTTGATACTTTCACGGAGTACTTAAGGTGGCTGCGACAGGTCTCCAAGGTAAGCAAGCACTTACCCACAAATCTGTTCACTTCCAGCTGGCTGCAAAGCTGCCTTCTCTTTTACCCAGTTCCACAAAATAGTTAAATACATATTCCACCCCAGATACTGCCAGTGGTTAGCAATTTTTAGTTTTTGAAAAAACTGATTTTGACTGAAAAGTAGCTTTTAAAAGTTGTTCTTTATTCATCAGGTTATGTTTATGCTTATAAAAATGATTATCTTTGTTATAGATACATACAGAGATTGGGAGTATTTAAAGGATTATCCCAGGATAGGGCAGTTAGAAAACTAAAGGACACGCAGAGAATTGTTGAGAGATTTCTCCTCTTCCTCTGACTATATTTTCATATAAACAGTATAATCCTGTGCCATTTCTCTTTCACCTTTCTTCTGCCTTTGAGTGGTTTAATTGATTTCATCTTGTTTTAGTCATTTTATATTCCCCTGATTACCTAAGATCATAATGTCCCATGAAATAATGCACTTTTGTATGTGTGTAATCGAAACTAGAAAAACATTATAAGTAAGATAAATACATGATGATTTTTCAGGTACTGTGTGAGAAGCTGTTCTTCCATCTCTTTTATTATTATGTGTGAAATGAAGGGGTGGATTGCAGTATTTACTGTCTTGGTTTGGGTGTGTTTTTGAAATGATGAGACTTCTCTAGAGTGCAGGAGCATTGCAGCAGAATTAGCTTTCATATTTTTGAATTTACAATCCAATTTGTTATCCAAGTTCAGTATGATTCATCCTGCTATGTGATGTAATTATTTGTCAAGTGAACGAGTAGGAGGATAACTTTGTAAAAGTGTTAATAGAAAACTAGAGATAACATCTGAATGTCTTTTTACAAAAATGGCCACATTAGAATTATCAGGTAAAAATTGTTCTTTGATGATATAATGTCACTTAGCATTAGTTTCTCCTCCTAGAGAAAAAGCAGTGGGCCGGGTTTTGGTTGATAGCAGTTGGAAGCGTCTCCTAACCTATGGACAAGGAGGTTCTGAATGTATTCACCTGCGGGTGAATATGAGCAAGGCAACACGTCTTTCAGACTAGTATATGGATTAATGTGAGAGTAGAGGAGATAAGTACATCTGTCTAGCTGTCTGAAAATTACCCTTTTGGTTAAAAATATGAGGAGACACAAGAATTAAATAATGTGCTTTTAGTTTTAAGTGATTGTGCTTTTTATTGTGCTTATATTTATTTGTGCCTATTTCTGTGTATTCGTACTTAAGTGGTTGTACGGGTTCAAAGCAGTAAATCAGTTGTTAACACTGTTTTATTCAGAATAAAATGGCAAAAATGCTATCAAAGTGTAGCAGATTTCTTGCTATATAGAAATGCTGTTTTTTAAATAAAAAATTATTTAATTATTTTGGAATAATTTTATATTTATAGAAAGGTTACTCTTCATTCAGTTTCCCAAACATATTACTACGATACATTTGTCAAAACTAAGAAATCAGCATTATTAGTACATAACTTTGAACTGACCTGTAGACTTCATTTGCACTTCACCAGTTGTTCTGTAGTTGCCTTTCTCTTCTCGGATGTAACCCAAGCTCCCACATTGCATATGGTCCTGTGCCTCCTTTATCTTCTGGTTTTGACAGTTTTTTAGACTTTCTGTTTCTCATGACCATGACAGTGTCAGGGATATGGATGAAGTATTGTATAGAATGTCCCAAATGGAGACGCTTTGATCTTTTAGACCAAATGCAGAGTAATACATTTTAGACCAGATGTTCATTGCTTTACATTTTTTAAAAAAACAAGGCAGAGATATAAATTCTTAGACATGTATAAAGATGTAAATAAGAGTACATATAAATTATCAAGCATACCACAGCAGATTATCTTGATTGAAACAGTAATGACAAAAATGATTAATAGTCTTGTATGTTAAACATCTACACAATTGGTAAGTTACTGTTCTAAATCCAGCAGGCATTTACTAAGCACCTTCTATTTGTCAGGCCTCTGTTTTATGCACTGGGGATATAGCAGAGAACAAACCTAGTTGCCATCTTTTGGTAGGGCTTACACTGGGGGAGACAGATGATAAATCAGTAAACAGACAAGAAAGAAACAGCAAGTAATGATGATATTTAGTATAAGGTGATATGGCAGAGCGGTGAGGGATACTTAAACCGAGACTTCAGTGAAAGAGTTATTACTTGAAGATCTGGAGGGGGGCAAGCTTTCTAGGCAGAGGGTGAAGATAGTGTGACGGCCCTAAGACTGTAGTGAGAGTGTCGCAGGATGGGAAGTCGGGGTAGGTAGCGATCTTGTCTTGTGGAACAAGGTAGAGTTTGGATCTTTTTATTAATATGACAAACCATTGAAGAGCTTCCTTGTACAGCATTACATGATCTGACATACGTGGTCCCTGGATTGTAGAGGAAACAACAGAAGCAGGCAGGTGTGAGCATCAAGGCTCTTGCTGTTAGTCCAGGAAGGAGGTGAGGGGGGCTGTGCAGTGGAAGTGGAGAGACACAGATAGATGTGCTTGGGAATGTGTTTGGAGACTGAGTGACAGTATTGTTGATAAATTACATATAGGACATGGGGATAAAAGAAGAAATAAAGAATGGTTTGTAGGCCTTTAACTTTAAATTTCTAGGGAGATTGTGGCCCCAGTAAGAAACCATAGTGCCAGTTAGACTTGGTGTATTTATTTATACCTTTACAGCTACAGTAAAATACAGTTTTAGATTTCAGAGAGGCTCTGTTTGGAGAGAGGGCAGAGGGGCAAAGCACAGGAGGTGGATTGTGAACTATCTTAAGTAGCGTGTGAGAATGCTGGTTTCTAACTTGGTGCTGATGATCATAAATGTCAAATGTTAGCGTGGTTAATCTCTTTCCTGTTCCTGGTTGGCTCATATTGCCAGCTCTGTCATCTAGTGGTATAGTATATCTGTGAGCCTCTCACTGATTACTTGACTCATAAACAGACTCACACATCAGCCCTCTTCAGTAGGAGACAGTGGCGGATGGTGGGAGAACTGTGAAACTGGAGAACAAGATGGTGGCAGTATGGGAGAGAGGATGTTTCTGCTCGTTTCCTTTCTACTGATTACTGTATCTCCATTAGAAGGTGTTTGATATCTAGGTGCTGAAATGTAATGCAGCTATGCATAGAAGACAATTCACACTCATATACATTCACAACAACACATACCTATACAGCATATATTTTATACTTAAAACAAATGTAAATGTTTCCAGGAGGGAGGAAGGACTTTGATTTAATTATCTTAGATTATTATTTGCTAGAATTAATTAGAGTGGGAACTTTAACCTTCTTTCCCTTCAGAAAGGCTTTAATGTTGGGAGATGCTGTATATTGTGGGGATAAAGAGTTTGAGTTTCAGAGTAAGGCAGAGAAATTGGTTCCACCACTTACTTGGTTTATGGCTGTATGTAGGTTTTCAAATTGTAATCTTATAAAGGGAATAATAATAGTACTTTCCTCTTAGGGTGTATATGAAATGTGCATGTAAGGGACTTACATTGGTGCATAGTAAGTAGGGGCGTGTCTATGTGTAGATGAATGATTGACTAAAGAAATGAGATTGTTTTGTGACTCTCGTTCCTGCAATCATCATTGGATGATCAAACTTTTAAGTATTATCTAAGTGCATGGTTATTTTCAGCAGGTAAGGACACACTTGTGCATATTTTATCTGAGCACAGTTTCTTCTGCTGCTCTGAACAACCACAGCAACTTTTTAGGGAAAGTAATAGATTTTCTCCTGTGAAGAACAGGGGTGGGGGGCAGAAGACAAAACATTTTTGTTAATACAGATTTTAGATGGTGATTTTCCTTTCTCCAGTCTTAAAAACCAGATACATATTTAAAGAAATTTTAGAAGGGGTAGGGGTATAGCTCATGACAGAGTGCTTGCCTAGCATGCACAAGGCACTAGGTTTGACTCCCAGCATTGAAAAAAATTAGAAGTTATTATGGTTTAGGGAATTAAAAGGCAAATGAGCTGAAAGGAGCCGATTAAAGACATTAAATAATACAGAAGAAATGAATGAAGGACCTGCTCATTTGGGTGGGAAACCTATGTAAAATATGGCTACATCTCTTTCTAAACTTACTGTATTGAGGATAATCTTATGATTGTACCTTTTCCTTTAACCCAACGTCTAGGGGAGAATAGGTTGGTGCTGCTGAACAGAGGGTGAGAATCCTACTCTGTTTGGGAATATATGTTCTTGGGGAATTTGGAGTGGATATGTCTGTTATGAGCCCCTTCTTTTAACTTCCCCTTCCCATTGTTTCATAGTAGGTATTAGGAAGTTGTACATCCTAATATGATGGTTACTGTGGAGACCTTTTTTTTTCTTCATATTAAGAAACAAAACAGTCACAGAATGGATTGTCTTTACATCCTGATATTTAAATGAGGATTCAATTTAATACGGATCTGAAAGAAAAACAAATCAACAATAGAAAGGAAAATCTGAGTTTCTGATTTTTAATGACTGTCCACACCCCAGTGTTGATAGGTGGACACAGAGAGACAAATTCCAGTTATTTTTAAGTCAAAATGAACTAGATAAGTAACTTAAAAGGAAAATTCTTTATTTTCACTATATGCTCATGTTACTGTTCTTTGTTTCATTTGGTTTTGGGAAAATTAAGTTTATTAATTAGATCCGTTTTACCAAAATAGGCTTATTACTTTTTAAGCATAATCTTAACAGTTAATATTGCTTAATACCCATGGCAGTCCCGCTAGAGTTTTTATGCTGGGTGTGTTAGCAGTGGATACTAAGGAGGAGCTCCTTTGGGAGGATTACAATATTGGTTTTGAAGCCATCCCTAAAATATTAATGTACTGTGTGCTTTGAAAATTCATTAAACATCCCATTGCATTCAATGCAAAAAGGGGGGGACTCTATTTGCTCAAAGTAGGTACATGTAGCCAACATGTTTTCAAAGTGATAGGAGGAGCAGCAATGTAAAAAGGCCTAGGGGCAGTAGTTGAGGGGAGAACAGGAATTGTAGAAGAGCTCCTGTCAGATACATGGGGACCGTTATGGAAATGGTGACCTAGCCGGCAAACTTCATGACCCACTTTTTAGTGTGTTCATTTTATACATGTTGATTAATCCAATGAATCCTTTTCAAAGTTAACCTTTCATGTGAATCTCTAGCCTCGGTTTTTTTTTCTTTTTCCTTTCAGTATTGGGGATTGCACCCAGAGGCATTCTACCTCCAAGCTACACCCCCAGCCCTATTTTATTTCTTATTTTGAAACAAGGTCTCGCCAAGTTACTAAAGCTGGCCTCCAACCTGTGATCCTCCTGTCTTAGCCTCTTAAGTATCAAGTACAGGGATTACAGGCATGCACACCTCACCTGACTGCTAGCCTCGGTTGTATTTATAATGTAGTAGTCTTAGTCATTTCTCTGACACCATATTAATCCTACTTTAAAATCTTTTTATTTCATGAAAGATTAAAATTGAATTCAGACCACTGATTTAGTGTTATATATATATGTGTGTGTTTTTAAACCTTTTATTATGAACAATACAAAATATTCATAGAAGTAGAGATAATAGTATTTTAACACTAACATACCTATGACCTAGCTTCCACATTTATCAACTCATGGCCAGTCATGTTTTATCTGTATACCCTCCCCTGTGTATCTCTATGATTCAGCAAACCCCAGACAGCTATTGTTATACCCACACATATTTTCATGTACGTGTGTGTGTGAGAGAGAAAGAGAGAGAAATTAGGAAATGAGAACTCTTCCTACAAATATAACCACAATATCATTATCTATGTTTGTTTTTTTAAAAAATGAACAATTCAGGTAATTACGATTGCTTTTATAAATATTCTATTTAGATTACAAAGATTAGAGAGGTGATTCAGGTGTCGTATTCCTGAAATACTGCTGTAATATGTGCTACCAAACAGAACATAAAGCAACTGTAGGAAAGGCCTTGATTTTCTTTCTTTTTTTTTTTTTTGTGGTACTGGGGATTGAACCCAGGGGCGTTTTACCTCTGAGCTACACCCCCGGCCCTATTTTTTATACTTTATTTTGAAACCGGGTCTGATGAAGTTGCAGAGGGCTCACTAAGTAGCTGAGGTTGGTCGTGAACTCGGATCCTCCGGTCTCTGCCTCCCAAGTACTGGGATTACAAGCGTGCGCCACCACGCCCGGCCTTGATTTTCTTTTTAAACTTTTTATCAGACAGATTGATTATTCTCAAGTATTGATTAGCTAAACGAAGATGAAAACAATTTACTACTTGGAACATTTAAAAGTTTAGTATCTTAAGCTGGGTGTGGTGGCACATGCCTGTAATCCTAGTAATGGAAGACTGAGACAGGAGGATCACAGGTTTGAGGACAGCCTCAGCAACTTAGTGAGGCCTGTTTTAAAATAAAAAATAAGGCTGGGGGTGTAGCTCAGAGGTGTAGAATGCCCCTGGGTTCAATCCCCAGTACCAAAAAAAGTAGAGTATTTTGAATTTGAATAGTAAAATGACCGAGTTGAAAGCGATGAGGCCCTGTAGTTAGGTGTATATGATGAATATCCCTTTGTTTGAAATGCTGAGGACCTGAAGTGTTTGGATTTTGGATTTCTCTGATTTTCAGAATATTTACACATACATAATGAGATATTTTGCATATGGAACCTATTTTGCAGGTGTCTAAAACACGACATTTATTTTTCTTCTACACCATATACACAGAGCCTGAAGGTAATTTTATATATTTAGTGCATCTGCGTTTTGGGCTGCAACCCATCACATAAAGACAGGTGTGGAATTTTCTACTGTGTCATACTGGCACGCAAAGAAATTTGGATTTTGGAGCATTTTGAATTTCACATTTTTAGATTGGGGATGTTCTATCTGTGTGCCCCCCCACCCCCATTTGTTGGAAAAGGCACAGCATGACTTCATCTGAGGACCTCAGCCAGGCGGTTTCTGTTACAGCATGGTGACGACCCGCCCAGTGGTGTCGGTCCAGGCCGCATCAGGGCTGGTTCTCTGTGTCTGTGCTGGTCAGTAGCTGAATTGCTGGCAGTAGCAGGTGACTATGACTGTCACTTCATCTTTCCTGCTGTGTAGCTCTCAGTATTTGCTGTAGTATTTTAATTCTAGGCCATGACTTGAAAAACAAAGTCACTGCTTTGAAAGCCACACATTCATGCTGAATTAAAGATCATGAGAAATGATGAGTAAACATCACCTTTAAATAAGTATAAGATATATGGTGAATCACAGTTGTACTTTTGATTTCACATGCTTAAAAATGGTATTTTATTCAAAGAATACTTCACCGACCACTTGAATCAAATCATTCTAGTGTGACAGGATTGAGATTGATTCATGTCATTAAAGACAGTTGCAAGGGACCCTTTAATATCAGTTCTCCTTACATGTATTTTGCCTCTTAACTTGAAGTGTAGTTTAGAGAGTCTCCTACTTTTTGTCAGCATGGTCTGTCACTTGTCTTAGGATTTGTGCTGTAGTTTGTTTCATTGGGCCTGCAATGGTAAGAAGGTTTGTTCTCAATGCCATTCTACTGAGGAATGCAGAGCTTTTCTGGAAACCCTCACTTCACATTTTATACCATTATTTAGATAAAGAATCAAGAGCCTTTTGACCAAGGACAGTCTGCCAGGCCCACAGTAGAATCTGAAGGGGAACTACAGGTTTGCGTGACATGGATTTTCACTTATAAAATGTGACCCTGACCTTGAGAAGATTGATTGTTTTTGTACCAATTCTGTAGTGCTGGTGTGAAAAAAAGATTGGAAATTTAGTATATCGAATATTTGGGTATATGAAGACTAAGGAGGAAAGGGGCAAGGTGAGTTTTGAAGAATAAATTTCAAGGAAAGGTAAAGTGTATGAAAAGACAAACTGTAAAATGTAAGGATGTAGTCATGTCACAGATGTCTAATCAGTATCAGAAAGAGACAGAAACAGAAGCTAGAGAAAGTAAGCATGCTGGCCGGTATAAATTGCTTCCTGCTAGTTACATTTCATTTTCTTGTGGAAATTTGACTATAAGCTGCCAAATACCATAATTAACTTTCCAACATAGTAATGACTTTATTACATAAAATTCATATTTTTAAATCTTTATTATAGATAATAATATTAGGAATTATGAAACTTAGCTATTAAGGAACTTTGAGATTCTGTTTTGAATGTTGGCCAAAGATGAAATATTTTGGATTGCATTAAATTTTGTTTCTGTTATACATAAAACTGATGGCTAGTAAAAATAATAGGATGATTCCTTTACAGTTAGAATTATGCTTCATCTCTTCTCCTGTTTCCACGCTGCTGATCCTTGGTTCTTTCTGTGGTGACTATTGTTTCTGAAATCCTACTTAATGTATTCCTGAAGAAGATGTTTGCACTTCAGTTCTAAGTTATTTCAGTTTATAACGTAATCATCTTATTTTCTCCAAGTTTTATAATCCAGTTTTATACAAATAACAAAGATACCTCATTTGCTTACCATCTCATAAACTAAGAAGTATGGTTTTGTGAAGCAGTTCCTATTTGTTATATTTCAGTTATTGTCATTTTAAACTCACCCTGTGTTCTTCCATCCCCCTGCTCCTCAGCCCTTCCTGCCTGCCCTCTCCAGCTGTGTTGGAATTAGCAGAGTGGTTGTCATCCTGCCCAGCAGGGAGATGAGAGGAAGGGAAGAAAGGGAGAGCACATTTTTTTCCTTTGGTGCCAGGCACTATTCTAGAGTTCACTTGTAATTGTCAGGGCTCAACAAATGGAAATGTGTTCCTCATGTTTCTGGTGGAACTATTGAAACATTTTCTCATAGAATTATTAAAGAAGGTTAGTCGGGATCTGTACTACTATAATTAGTACTTTCCAAATACATGTGGATTTTGGCTATATGTTATCTTTAATAAAGTACATTCTAGGTTTCAAGCCAGAAACTGAGAGCTATATTTTAAAGTTTCAGCATGTTATTTTCAGGTTGGGAAGGGCCCTTGTGAGTTAATTGTTGTTCTCCGAAATGATTGCCCTAACAATTATTTGACATTTTTTTTGTAAACATTCTTTTAACTGTGAATTCTACTCATCCTCATATGGCTCTCTTTTACAGACTTAAAATTTGGGATTTTAAAAAGACTTGTAGACTCCCAGACTTCCTTTTCCCTCACAAAATGTCTCTAGTATATAGTATTTCAGATGCCTGTAGTATCTGATAAAACAGTTCTTTGTTAATAAGTGAGCTCAGAAATCTTTATTCCTATAACATTGACTCATTGAACCCTGTTTTGCTCTCTGGTGTAACACAAGATAATTCTACTCCCTCTCCTATTTGATAACCTCTAAATATTGCAGAGTTGTTGATCATCTTAAATGATGAACAAGACATATTTAAGAAATCTGAGCTGTCTTCTGAGTCTTCCAAGGCATATGAAATTTGTTTCAGTGTTGAGGGAACTACTGTCGTCTGAATCTTTGAAAACTGGTCAAACATACAGGCGTAGGGTGGCGTACACTTGTAATCCCAGTACCTGGGCGGCTGAGACAGGAGGATCGCAGGTTTGCAGCCAGCCTCAGCAACTTAGTGAGACCCTCTGCAACTTAGTGAGACCCTGTTTCAAAAAGAATAAAATAGGGTTGGGCATGCAGCTCAAAGGTAGAATGCCCCTGGGTTCCATCCCCAGTACCATACACACACACGTGCGTGCACACGCACACACATAGAAAACTGATCAAATATTGATATGTCAAGAACTTAACATATATGAGTAATCAGATATCTGTGTCTGATCTTGTATTATTTTGAAGTTAAATTCTTTTAATCTGAGGGTTTAGACCTACTTAAAAATAAATATCCTTAAAAGTTTAGTTCCTAGATGTACTTATCTTGGGAGTCTCCAGTATTTTTAACCCAGAGTATTAAATTTTCTCCAACCATTCTGAAGGGTTAAATTCTACTCACTGGTCTAATTTATAATTTTATAAAATAGGGAATAGTGAAGTAATTAGAAAAGGCTCTTTGAACTCTATATTAAACATACTAGTCCTTGCATATTAGACTGAGAACTTAAACATCGATTTTTTTAAGTTCCAAGTATAAAACAAGTAGCTTATTTCTAATGGTTGAGCCATTTGAACATGTGTGCATGTGTTTGTGTGTGTATTTTAATTGAAAGTTAGGATGTAAGTTTTCTGTGGTTTGCTCCTCTTTGCCACCTTTGGAAGAATGCTGTCCTGATTTGCAGAAACATTCTCAGGTAGTAACATTCTCAAGGCATTGTTTACACATATTTTGCCAATAAGGAAATGAGGAAGGAACTCTGAGTTCAGATTTGGTCTCCACCCAGGCTGAGCTCTGTTCTTCTGTTGTTGTTACTGAGATGCACAATGGGGTTTATGTGTGTGGAATGGAGATAACTCTGAGATTGACACTGTTTGTGATTTTGGAAGGCTGTTGGTGTCATCTCCACTGACCCAGCTCAGTTGCTCTGACTCATAAAGAGTGAGGCACCAGGTCCACATTTCCAGTGTAGGCTACACGGTGAGCTCACTGCACAAACACAGCAGAAGGGCCTTGTGAGTACATGGCCCATTTGTAAGTGAAGGGGCTCCTTGTGGGTAGCTGGCACTGTTGGCATGGAGCTCTGAGGTCTGTGCTCTTTGCCCTGTATTTGCGCTCATTGCACCCTGCACAGACATTATTGAATTGTAATTTAGATGTCTGTGTTCTCAAGAGGCTAAGCCTTTGAGGACAAAGACTGCATCTTTGCCGTTCCGCCTCAGTACCAAGTATTGTGCTTGGTTCATAAAGGGCAAATGGTGAATGTATACTGAACAGTTTACTCAGGTTAGCCTGATAGCATGAGAACGCCAGCTCCTCACACCCTTCCCATATCCTCCCCTGACAGAGAGAGGTAGGAATGCCGAATAGGATCACTTGGTCTGTAATTTTCTATATTGGATTTCTAGATTGTTACAGCCTCATATTTGAACAATGGCTCAAGTGTTTTCTTTCTCCTGTAGCTTGCAGCTGTATATCAAGTGGTACCTTATGGCCCATCATCTTAAAATCATATCCTACCCCTATGGTATTGCCCTCATAGGATCTCTAATTTTTGCCTGTTATTGATAGCCTCTCCAGATGTTCTTGTTGTTTGTCTTCATTGATTTACCATTTCTTTACTTCTAATAATTTAAAATGTTGTGTAAATTTGCATATTTGGTTTCTTATATTTTTCCACAACATTTAACCTTTTAAGGATATGAAATGTTAAGATACTGAAATTTCAGGTAGAATTTACTAAGTCTAAAATTGGTAGCTTGGAGCCAGGCGTGGTGGCACACGCTTGTAATCCCAGTACTTGGGAGGCGGAGACCGGAGGATCCGGGTTTGTGGCCAGCCTCAGCTACTTCGGCCCTCCTCAACTTCATGAGACCTGGTTTCAAAATAAAGGATAAAAAATAGGGCCGGGGGTGTAGCTCGGAGGTAGAATGCCCCTGGGTTCAAT
>PVJS01035023.1:0-21237 GCA_004027185.1 Glis glis | reverse complement strand
AGGAAGACCTCCTTGACCCGGGCCAGGCAGGCACTTTGATATTGGATCTCAGAACCATACATTTCCTTCAAGTCTCTTGCCACTCTTGTGTATTTAGTTGTGTGATTACTTAATCAATGTCCCTCTTTCCCACAAGCTTCATTTGGCTGGGACCCTGGCTACTCTCTTCAGCATGGCATCCCTAGCCACCTAGCCCAGTGCCTGGCACTTGCTAGATGACCAGCGAATGAATTTTGGAGTTCTGTGTCTCCCCAACTAGGCTGTAAGCTCCACAAGGTGAGGGGGAATGCCCATTTTCTCTTTCACCGAATCCCCTGTAGCTTTAGTGATTAGGTGGGTAGGCTGTGGAGTCAGACGTCTGAGAACAAATCCCTCCTCTGCCACTTTTGTGTGACTTTGGGCAAGTAACTGTCTCTGAGCTCAGTGTCCTTATCTGTAAAAAGGATGATTCCCCTTCCTTCCTTCCTTCCTTCCTTCCTTCCTTCCTTCCTTCCTTCCTTCCTTCCTACCTTGGAATGAACCCAGGGGCATTCTACCTCCGAGATACACCCCCAGCCCATTTTATTTTTGAAACAGGGTCTTGCTAGGTTGCTGAGAGTCTTGCTAAGTTGCTGAGGTTGGTCTTGAACCTGCGATCCTCCTGTCTCAGCTTCTCAAGTACTGGGATTACAGGTATGCGCCACCACACCTAGCTGATTCCTTCTTTAGGGTGTTGTTAGAATTAAATGATATGAGCCATGCACATTGGTGCATATCTATAATCCCAGCTACTCCAGAGGCTGAGGCAGGAAGATAGCAACTTGGATGCCAGCCTGGGCAAGAGACCCGGTCTCAAAATAAAAAGTAAAAAGGGCTGGGCATGTGCCCACTGGTAGAGCACCCCTGGTTTCACTCAGTTCTGCAAAACAATAAAAAAATAAAAATAAAAAATATTAAACAATGTGGTGCATGAAGTCAACTCATCAAAGCACCTGTATTAGAACCTCAATGCATTCGTGGAGGGCATTTTTTAAACGCCCATGTTGTGAGAAGCGCCTGGGCTCTGATACTGGGCTCTGCCTCCTGGGATTGCGGGCCATCTCCTGTATAACCACCAGGTGGCGCTGTGGTCATGCACATGGGTGCTGCTCACCCCATCAGCCCACACAAAGCTTCCAGGTGGCTTCTAGCCTTGTGGCCATCCCATCTCTGTCCTACTCTCTCAGTGATGGGGCTCACTGTTCCCAGGCTGGAACCCTATCCTCTGGGTGGGGCCAGCTGGACCCAGAGGACTGGGAGACCCAGATGGGAAGTAGTGGGCAGAGCAGGGTAGGGAGGCACTGGGTAAGGCAAGCAGAGGGCTCCGGGTGCAGGGTTTAGGGAGGTACTCACTCTTGGGCTTGTGCAGAGTGGGGTCTGACTGTTGCTGGGGTCCTCACAAGGCCACGTTGGGGCCAGGCTGTGGGTGAGTACAAAGTAGTGCCTGTCCTGGGCTCACCCGCCGTGATACAGAGCCCCCACCACCTGCCAGGCCGAATGTGAACTCATTTGTTCTTCTAAGAACCCTCGCTGGGAAGATCTATTATAATCTTCTTTTTTTTTTTGTGGTACTGGGGATTGAACCCAGGGGCATTCTATTTCTGAGCTACACTTCCAGCCCTATTTTATTTTTTATTTTGAAACAGCCTCGCTAAGTTGCTGAGGCTGGCTTTGAACCTGAGATCCTCCTGTCTCAGCCTCCCAAGTACCAGGATTATAGGCGTGCACCACCACACCCGGCTATAATCCTCACTTTTTACATCAGAAAATGGACACAGAAGCTGGGTGTGGTGGCGCATGCTTGTAATCCCAGTACTTGGGAGGCGGAGACCGGAGGATCCAGGTTCACAGCCAGCCTCAGCAACTTGTGAGGCCCTCCGCAACTTAGTGAAGCCCTGTTTCAAAATAAAGAATAAAATATGGCTGGGGGTGTAGCTTGGAGGTAGAATGCCTTTGGGTTCAATCCCCAGCACCTCAAAAAAAAAAAAAAAAAAAAAAGAAAATGGACACAGAGACAAGTCATGAAGCTTGTGGATAAGAAGAGGTCGGGCTGAGATTTGAGCCCTGGCGTGGTTCGGATACCTCGTAAGCTTTCTCCTCCATTGCTGCATAGATTGGTCCATCCTCCCCTCTCCTCAGGCCAATGCTCACTAAGCTGTTGCTTGCTCCAAGCACAGTGCCAGAGGGCCCGGGGCGGGGGGGGGGAATCCACAACACCCATCCTGGTGGAGTTTTTTTTTTTTGCGGTACTGGGGATTGAACCCAGGGGCTTTCTACCTCCGCACTACACCCCCGGCCCTATTTTTTATACTTTATTTTGAAACTGGGTCTCACGAAGTTGTGGAGGGCCTCACTAAGTAGAGAGAGAGAGAGAGAGAGGCTGGCCGCGAACCCGGATCTTCTGGTCTCCGCCTCCTAAAGTACTGGGATTACAAGTGTGCGCCACCACGCCCGGCCTGGTGGAGTTTTCACTGGGATAGATCGAGTCCTGGTTCTTCCATGTCTGTATCCTATGATGCTGGACGAGTCTTTCACGTGGCCGTGCCTCAGTGTGTACATTAGGGCATGGGTCTGATCGTCCTGGCCTCGTGGAGTTTGGGGGAGGGTGACATGGCTCCCGCCTGGTCGCTGGGAGGATCCTGGGAAGGGCTAGCCGTGGTCAGCATTGCTTCCTCATGGAGAAGGCTCCTTCCAGCCACGCCAGGATGTCCGGAGACTTCAGCGCTGTGGCTGCCGCGTGGCAGAGTGGAAGGGCA
The DNA here is from genome assembly GCA_004027185.1 of Glis glis. Lineage (NCBI taxonomy): Eukaryota > Metazoa > Chordata > Mammalia > Rodentia > Gliridae > Glis > Glis glis. Next base: position 18,463 of record PVJS01035023.1, on the reverse strand, counting down.
TAGGGTCAGAAGGGTGTGGTGGTGCATGCCCGTCATCTCAGCTACTTGGAGGTGGGGATCACGCGACAGCCTGGACAACGTAGTGAGATGCGTCTGGAAAAAAAAAATCTGATGCTCATGGCCTTGAATGTTGGCTTTGGCCCCGTGACTGTCTGAGACATGTGGCTTTGGACAAGTTTTTTCATCTTTCCTGGTTTTCCCTCTAACGGGAAAGACTGATAGCAACCTGGTGGTTGTGATGTAAAGTCACAAGCACCTCGGCACATAGGAGCCTTCATGACATGTCACCTCCTGTCCTCAAGAGGAGTCGGATGGCCACATGACCCAGGGATCGGCACCTTTGGAGCTTTGGGCACCCCCTTCTCCCCAGGAAGGCCTGGACCCTGTGTGACAGACAGGCTGCAGGATTCTCTTCTCTTTCTTTACTTGCTTTCTTTGTTCCTGTGTATATTTTGTTCCTTGAGAAATGGGGGTGCGTTTCCCAGCTGCCCATGCGTGGCACTCCATGCTGGACATGCTGGTGCCCACAGAGGGCTACGTCTTGGCCTCTGGCTGCCCAGGACAGAGGGTCCTGGAGGGTGTGGGGCACCAGGAGCCTGTGGAGGAGAATCCAGACTGCAGGGGGAGAGCAGAGGGCTGAGAGGCTGGTCCAGCCTCCTCCAAGGGCTAGGGGTATATGGCTCCCTCTGCCTTCCATAATGCTCCTGCTGTCTCTGCCTCTGATGTCAGCGGGGAGCACCGAGCTGCAGGGCCGGGTGAGGACCAGGCGAGGGCAGCCACAGCAGGTCAGCATTACCCTTCTGCTCCCTTTCCACGACCCCCTGCCCCATGGAGCCACAAACCTCACATCATGCTCATATATCTCTGCCATCCTAAAACTTCTCCCCTTTGCTTCAGAGGTGAGGAAACTGAGCCTCCAAAGAGGACCAGGCATGACTGAGCCAAAGTCCTGCAGAAAGGGCCAGAGTCCAACGGGGATTTGCACGGGCTGTGCCCCCCTCCTCCCCTCCCCCACCCCGCCACCGGCTCCTCTAGCACTTTATTTTAATGGCTCTTTGATTGTGAGCCTCGTCTGGAGGAGCAGCTAATCACTGTGAATGAATTTGGGCCGCTCCCGTGTAAATGAGCCAATGGGGCCAGCCAGCGGGCTACTGGACCTGAACGCACCAGGAGCCAGAGAGCCGGGAGCCTCTCCCTGGCCCTGTTCTCTTCCCAGTTAAACCAGGCACTCGGCTGGCAGGGTTGCCCTTGTCCTGGGGTGGGGTGGGGACGGTGGCACTCTGCAGACCAGAGCCCCCCATCTGGGCGTGTCCCTCCCCACCCCGCAGCCCCTGGCCGGGGTGGTGACAGGGTGGTGGCAGCTGGCACCTGCCTCTCGCTCCCACGCTGGGCTGCTTCTGGCCAGAGAGGCCTTTCCTAAGGCGCACATGGCTGTTTTTAGCTTTGTTTTCCAAAACCCAAAGGAGAGATATAACACTAGTGGGGAAACATAACACACCAGAAACAAATAAGAAACAAACAAATCTCTTCCACCCTGAGCACGCTTGGCCTCTGTGTGTACTTCCTGGAGTGGACCGCCTCTGCCATCAGCCCAGGGCAGTGGCCCACAGAGCAGGACTTGTCCCTGCGCCCCGTGGGAACTTGAGTCAGCCCCAAACCTCTCCGAGCCTCAGTTTTCTCAGCCGTCAATTGGGGGTACCTTTATCCACATGCAAGGAGATTGGGGGATATGGCTGATTTTATAAATGAGGCCTTCTGATGATAATTTTATCATAGTCAGGAGACAGACGCACTCACACGCCCCCAAATCACTAATGGGGCTCCCTCCGAAGGTGCTCCTTGCTCCTTGAGACTGTGTGATTACTCAGTAGGTTCTGTGTAATTATTTAATCAAGCCCCAACCAAGTCCTCGCGTGGAGCTGGGCTGACCAGACCCCGGCCTCCCTCCTCCCCCAGCATAATCAGCACGCCAGAGGGAGGGAGAGGCCCGCACTTCTGCTCTTTGTGTAACTGCGCTGTGTGGGAGGACAGCAGGAGGGAGGGGGCCAGGTCACCTTGGGGCTCCCTCCCTGAGGACAGGGCAGGAGGGGGCTCTGGAGCCCCCCATATTTCACTTTGAGGGCACTGAGGACCGGGGAGGAAAAGGCAGCAGACAGCGTTCCAGGGCTTCTCAGCTGCGGATCAGCTTCCTTGCTCCTTCCCTTCCTCCCTCCTTCCCTTCCTCCCTCTTTTCCTTCCTTCCTTCCTCCCTTCCTCCCTTCCTTCCTTCCTTCCTTCCTTCCTTCCTTCCTCTTTTCCTCCCTCTCTCTCTCCCTCTCCCCTTCCTTCTTTCTCCCCTTCCTCTCTTGTACAGAGCACTGAACAAATCCATACACTCTCATTGCCAGATATGCTGACATTGAGGGATCCCCCTCTTCCCTCCATCTGAATCCCTCCTCCCCTGCTCAGGGGAGGCCGCAGCCTCCCATCAGGAGGCCCTCCCCTGCATTCACACACTTACCTAAGCTCCTACTACTTCAGCATTTGCTTTGCTCACATAGACACCCTTGATGCTGTCTAGACCAGTGTTTCTCACTCGGAGGGTGACCCCCCCCCCACTAGGCCAAGTCTGGAAACATCTTTGATCACCCTGATGGGAAGGGGATGCTCCTGGAAGCTGCGGGTCGGGTCGAGCCAGAGGTGTTGCTAAACATCCTACACTGCACAGGACTGCTGGGACAACAAAGAATGATTCTACCCCAAAGTCAATAGTGCTGAGGCTGAGAAATCCTGGTCCAGAAGGTTCTCAACTTGCTTTTTTTCTAATAATAATAATATATCTTGGAAGTCTTGGCAGGTCTTGCAAATATCTTTCCCTCTTCTTATTACTTCTGCATCTTCTTTTGACTATATCACAGTCCATTTATCTAATTCTCTTTTGATAGATTCCAGGTTGTTTCTGATTTTGGGTGGGGGGGACTAGAGGAACACCCATTCTCCCCTAGATGGGATGCTTGGGTGTGCGATGACTGTGTCAAAGGGGTAGTTAATGGCTGATTGATTTCCTGAGCCCTCATACAACGTGTCTGTTTTAAGTTTGGCATACCCTCCCTCCCTCCCTCCCTTCCTTCTTTCCTTCCTTCCTTCCTTCCTTCCTTCCTTCCTTCCTTCCTTCTTTCCTCCCTTCCTCCCTTCCTTCCTTCCTTCCCTCTGTCCCTCCCTCCCTCCATCTCTCCCCCTCCCTCCTTGCCTTCCTTTATTCCCCCCTTCTTTTTGATACTGGAGATTGAACCCAGGGACATTCTACCTCTGAGCTATACCCCCAGCCCTTTTTATTTTTTATTTTGAAATAGGGTCTTGCTACATTGCTAAGGCTGTCCTCGGACCTGCAATCCTCCTGTCTCAGCCTTTGAGTCCTGGGATTACAGGTATGCACCATGCCTGGATTGGTTACTTATTTTCAGTTTTAATAGATATTGCATTGTGCTCTTGTACAAATGCCAATTTTCCTTTGGCTTCTCTTACCCTAAACCCAGGGTTTTAGGATAGATGATACAATTTGTTTCTGAGTTATAGCTCTTATGTTTCCAAAAGGACTACAGGGAACCTGGCCTCCTTAGGATGGATGGGGATCCAGCCATGTCAGCCCCACGCTGGCCCCCAGCATGCACCTCTGGGGTGAAGCTGGTAAGGGGTAGACTTGTGGGCTCCCACCAGTCCTGTGCAACATTCAGGGGGAGAACTGGGGCAGACTGGGTGCCCCCATTTTACAGATAAGGCTCAATGAGGTTATGCCACTTGCTCACCAACTCTGAGAGGCCGCACCCTCCTGGAACCCCCATGTGGATGCCTCTGTACTTAGCAGGCAGAGAGCTAATGAGGTGAGGCTGTAGTGATAGGTCCCACAAGCCCTCGCGGTCACAGCTGCTGAACCCACTACCAGACCCCTCACGGCTCTGGAGTTAGGGCGCTATTGAATATTGAATGAATCAATATTCATTGATTATCTGAAATTCAGATTTAACTAGGCAACCATGTTCTACTTGCAGTCCAACCTGCTTCACAATGAATCGTATTTTCTCCAAGGACAAGGAGTAAGGGATCAGGCAGCCCTTCCATTCCTCCCCTCCTCCCCTCTACCCTCCTTTCCCTCACCCAGAGCTTTGGCACCAGAGTTGAGAGCATGTGTGGGTAGCAAGGCTGGAGCAGGTAGCGGTGGACATGGTCAGGGCAGCCCCGGTGGCCATCCTGACCCCCCCCCCCCGTCGTCCACCCTTAGAGCCAGCGGCCACTGCAAGTGTAATTAGTTAATAAATCATCCCGAGTGATAAATAGAGTGATAGATGCAGGTTTCACTTGATCACTTTTTTATTAAGGGGAAATAAATCAACACCACATTGTTGCTATAAACCTTTCAAACTGGTCAGATCCCGGCTGGTAGAAGCTGATTAACACGGCCACATGTAGGGACCATTTGTAGCTGATCATGGAGATCAATCAATCCCTGTCACTTTCCCTCTTAGAGGAGGTGGCAGAAGCTAGGTGCTGGTCCAGCAACCGATGCTCCATGGCTTCTTGTTGCATGAATGATGGAGACCGCGTGTGTGTGTGTCTTGGTGCCAGGCAGCCGGGCCCAAACCCCAGCTGTGCCTCTAATCAGCTGTGTGAGCCCCAGGAGCTGTAGGCCCCTCTCTGGTCCTCCCTAACAAGAGGTAGACAACGCTAGCTTCCTTAGCCAGTTTGGAGCATTATGGTGTTAAAAATGACTGAAGGCTCCCCCAGAAAACTTTTGTTTATGTGAGCTGTAGCTGCCAATATTTACTGTATTAGAAACTGAAACAAATTTAAAAAATATTTATTTATTAACTTATTTAAAAGAACAACTACAAACTCATTTCAGGTCCATATGAATAATCTTTTTAATGAATATTAAATGTTTTCCAAAACAAACAAACAAAAATGTGACAAGAGTAGCATCATATTATAATTTTTGCAAATCTTTTAAGTTTCTGGCTGAATAGGAGACTGCTAGATTCTCATATTTGTTTCTGCATTCATTTTGAATGCATTGCGATAAGTTGTTTTGGTCAAAGAGTATGAAGACAATCTGGTCTCACTGAAATACGTACCTGGCACCTGGCAAAGGTGTGTGTGTGTGTGTGTGTGTGTGTGTGTGTGTGTGTGTGTGTGTTGGGGATGGAACCCAGGACCTTAAGCATGCTAGCCAAGCATTCTACCATTGAGCTACACCTCCAGCCTGTTTTATTTTTCATTTTGAGACAGGGTCTCTCTAAGCTACCCAGGCTGGCCTCAAACTTGCAATCCTCCTGCCTCAGCCTCCTGAGTCTCTGGGAGTACAGGTGTGCAGCACTGTGCCTGGCAAAGGAGGAATATTTTAATGCCTTTTCAGGTCCTGCGGCTATGTCAGGCAGCCTCTGGAAAACTCCCCTTGCACTCATGAGAGAGTGAGAATAAAACGGCAAAAATAAGCCAGGCATGGTGGCTTATGATCCCAGTACTTGGGAGGCTGAAACAAGAGGATCGCAGATTTGAGGGCAGCCTCAGCAACTTAGCAAGACCCTGTTTCAAAATAAAAAATAAAATAGGGATGGGGGTGTAGCTCAGAGGTAGAATGTCCTTGGGTTCACTTCCCAGTACTCCCTCCTCCGGCAAAAACATCCTAGTATTATTATGAAAATAGTTTTGACCTGTGGAGCTCTGTAAAAGGCCCCCTCCTGAGAACAGCTGCGATGAAGACCACGCAGAGGCGGAGCTGGACACAGAGGTGCCCTCTGCTCCCCACCCAGGCCTACATCTGGTCAGCTCTTGGGGAGCCTGGCTTCTTCTCTGAAGCTTGCACACCCTCCTTGGAGGAGGGGGTGCTGACGTCTTCCACGTGCCCGCCCATGTCCCCTGCCTGCCTCCTCCATCCCCTCTTGCACCGGTGCTGCCCTGGAGCACTGTATTGTGAGTATGCCAGCTTCCAGATGGGTTCAACCCATGGGACATTCTGGCTAGAGACTGAGGGGCGGGAGGAGGGCGAGGTTTGGGGCATTTATTTCTCCAACTCCCTCCCTCCCAGGTTGGTGGCAGGGGTCACAGCTGCTGTTAGTGGCTTCTTTCTCTGGGTCCCAGTGACTGCTCCCCTTCCTATCCCTGCAGGCTGTGGCATGGTAGGGGCACCCCACTGCTGCCTTCTTGGGGTACAGCACCATCCTGGTTGGTTCCTCAGGTCCCACTCACTTTCCTTTTTTTCAATTAAACCCTCCTTGATGGCCGCCTGTTTCCTGTGGGATTCCAACGGATGCACAGTTTTAGGGGGGAAACTTCTTTTCTCAGATAAAACTGGAGGAAATTCACAAAATGAGGAATAAGATTAATTCCTCAGCATCGTTTGCAAAGTACCTTCCCACTCATTTCCTGAGTTTCTTAGTAAAATCTCTGAGAGGCTGAGCTCAGAGCGGTCAGACCTGCCTAAGGCCACGCATGGTAGAAATGGTCTTGATTTGTGGCTGGCCCTGAACACCCTTGCGATTCCCATCACTTCCCGGGGTTATGTGGGTCTAGTGGAAGGAGCTGAATTTCTTCTTGGCCTCTAGTCCCTGACTGTATATGTCATGGAGTCCCTGTCCAAACCTCATCTCTTTCTCTTCCTCCTCCTCTTTCCTCTTTTCCTCCTCCTCATCTCTCTCCATTTCTTTCATTTCTCACCATGCCCCCTCCCCAGTATGTGTTATCAGTTAGCTCCTGCTGCGTAACAAACCATTCCAAAACATAATGGCTAAAACATGATATCCATTTAGCTAACTCATAATTCTGTGGGTCAGCCGGATGGTTCTGCTGATCATGGCTGGATGCAGCTCGTGGATTTACTACTCTCCACTGGTGTTTCCTCACATGCCAACTCATTGTTGGCTGACCTAGGATGGCCTTGGCTGGGAGGACTCATCTCTGCTCTCTGTGGTCTCTCATCCTCCAGCAGGCTAGGCCAAACTTGTTCTATGGTGGCTGAGCAGGGTTCTAGGAGAACAAGCCAAAGCAGGCGAGGCTGCCTGAGGCCTGGGCTCACAACTGGCACAGAGCCACTTTTAGCACGTTCTGCTGGGCAAAGCAGGTCACAAGGCCAGCCCAGATGCAAGGGATGGGGAAATGAACTCTATATCTTGATGAGAGGAGCTGCAAAGCCACACTGCAAGTGATGTGGGGACAGGGACAGGAAAAATCTGGGCCACCTTTGCAATAAATCTATTACAAATGAGGCTACCTGAGAGAGAAGTGCTTCTAAGACTCTAATGGTCATGGCTAGTTTTTTTTTTATTTTCTTGAAGACATCAAGTTGAATAATTCCATTCCCAAAATGTAACTGTTCCTCTGAAGTAACAAACAAAAATACTTACAGGGCATTACTTTAGCCCTCTACTTTTACCACATGCCATGCTCTTTTTTTTTTGTGGTGCTGGGTATTGAACCCAGGGGCATTCTGTCTCCCAGCTATACCTCCAGCCCTATTTTGAAACAGTTTCACTAAGTTTCAGGGGACTTCCACTAAGTAGCTGAGGCTGGTCTTGAAGCTGCAATCCTGTCTCAGCCTCCCAAATACTGAGATTACAAGTGTGTGCCACCACGCCCAGCTCATGCATTTTTAAGCATCTAGAAAGCCTAGATGTTTCCAATAAGGACCTGTTTCCCACTCTACATACAGTATCAATGAATAAACTGCACACACATACTTAACAAAGCCTATCATTTGAAAGTGTCTTCTAAATAGGAACATTCTGGCCCAGAACCCTTCCCCTTCCTATCTTAGCAACCCAAGGGTCAGATATATGCATCTGCAATGCTTACGAATTTAATGATTTCACTTCCTAAGTGGTTTTAAGTATAGTCTTTCCTATGAATTTTAACACAAAGTGTACTCAATGTATAGTTCAAACTCTTTACCACGGCCTACAAGGCCCTACATGGACCGGTACAGCCAATATCCTTATCCTTAGCTTGTATCAGGTTCCAGCCATGTCAGCCTTTGTTTTAAAATGCTTCCTTCTAGCCAGGCATGGTGGCACACGCTTGTAATCCCAGTACTTGGGGGGCTGAGACAGGAGGATAGCAGGTTCAACGACAGCCTCGGCAAGTAGTGAGACTCTCATTAACCCAGCAAGACCCTGTTTCAAAAATAAAAATTAAATAGGGCTGGGGGTGTATCTTGGAGGTAGAGTGCCCCTGGGCTCAATCCTCAGTAACACACACACACACACACACACACACACACACACACACGCTTCCTTCTGCCACAGGGCATTGGCACATACTGCTTTCTCTGCTAAGACCAGTCTTTCTTAGTGTTTCCTTTAATTAGCACATCCCCTTCCTTTGCATTTCAGCTCAGCCCTTCCGGACTTCCCTGGGTAGGTTGAACTCCCCCCTGCCCCATTTGTAGGCTCTCAGAATACTCTTACTCTGCTTGCAGTTGCAATTTTATATTTGTATTCATTTAATAAACACATGGAGCTTACCATGTATCAGTCACTACGCCAAGCGTGTTATAAATATGAAATCATAAGCCGGGCGTGGTGGTGCATGCCTGTAATCTCAGTACTTGGGAGGCTGAGACAGGAGGATCGCAGATTCAAGGCCAGTCTCAACAACTTAGCGAGACCCTGTTTAAAAAAAAATTTAAAAAAGGGCTAGGGCTGTAACTTGGTGGTAGAATGCCTCTGGGTTCAATCCCCAGTATCAGAAAGGAAAAAAAAGAGAGAGAGAGAGAGAGAGAGAGAGAGAGAGAGAGAGAGAGAAAGAAATAATCTAGTCCTCAACACAACTATGAGAACTATTATCCCCATTTTACCAACGAGGAAGCTGAGGCACCGTTGAGGCTGAATGACCTTGTCAAGTCACGTTGCTGTGAAGTGCTGTAGCAGGACCACACCCAGGCTGCCCGTCTCTCGCAGTGGACTGTGACTATTCGATCCAAATTCGTTTCCTCAACCAGAGTGTGAACCTGGTGCAGGCAGGGGCCACATCTTTTGCTCACTCTGTTGCATCCCCAGGGTCTACACAGTGTCTGGCACACATTAGGTGCTCAACAAATATTTATAAAACGAATGAACTGGAGACATCGGCCACAGATGAAGGCACTTTCTGCAGACCCTCCCCTCTTTTTGTGGGATTGAACCCAGGGGCATTCTACCTCTGAGCTATACTCCCCAGCCTTCCTTCCTTCCTTCCTTCCTTCCTTCCTTCCTTCCTTCCTTCCTTCCTTCCTTTTGTATTGGGAATTGAACCCAGAGGCATTCTACCTCCAAGCTACACCCCCAGCCCAATTTTACTTCTTATTTGGAAACAGGGTCTCACTAGGTTGCTGAGAGCCCTGCTAAGTTGCTAAGGCTCTTTTTTATTTTTATTTTATTGTGGTCCTGGGGATTGAATCCGGGGGCATTCTACCTCCAAGCTATATCCCCAGTTCTATTTTATTTTTATTTTGAAACAGGGTCTTGCTAGGTTGATAAGAGTCTCATTACATGCGGAGGCTGTCCTCAAACCTGCGATCCTCCTGTCAGCCTCCCAAGTACTGGGATTACAAGCATGCACCACCATGCCTGGCTTGCTTTAAAAAAAAAAAAAAAATATATATATATATATATATATACAATTTTGAAACAGGGTCTCACTAAGTTGCTGAGAGTATTGTTAAGTTGCTGAGGCTGGCCTCGAACCTGCAATCCTCCCGTGACAGCCTCCCAAGTACTGGGATCACAGACGTGTGCCACCATGCCCAGCTCTCTGCAGCCTCTTTGAGTTGCAGGGTGCTGAGACTGTCTTCATCCCCTCCCTTCCTCCAGGGGTGCTTCTCATGCCCTGGGGCCCCTCCTGCAGGTCTACAGCCTCCATTCTGCTGAAACCCTGAGCTGCAGGAGTCTCCCTTTCCCTCCTGGTCTCTGGCAGCCGCTGCGCCCGCCATGGCCCGGAGGAAGTTTCGATAATGCCAATTCCCACTCGCTTTGCGGCCACCGCCGAGTGAATGACCCTGCTAGGAGCGCAGTTTTCTCTCCCTCTCGCCCTAACTTTGATTTGATCAGGCCAAATCTGAAATGATGTGTGAAAGTAATGATATTTTGTAATTAAATCTCTGGTGACGGCCGCTGCAATTTGCGCTACATGCATTGTTCATAAGGAAAGAACGCATCAATTCATTTTCTGACTGGCTACTCCAGGGACTGGCAATTAGGAGCAGCTCATCTCGCGTCGCCTCGCATATTAAAGAGCTACTGAAACGCAAAGAGAATTTGGGAGGGCTTTTTTTTTTCCCCAACCTTCTAATAATGTTAGCTTAATTAGGGAGGCTCAGTGATAAAGGGACAGTTTTGGATGATTTGAGCATATTGTGGTGGAAGGAAAAGAAAGAGCAAATAAAGGGAAATGAAGGTGTCGGGCAGAGGGGCTGTGATGGCTGGGGGGTGAAGAATGTTTCGTCCTGGGAGGCTTGATGTGTGGCACCAGGCTGGGCTGTGGCTAAGGACAGGACCACCCCGTGCCTTCTGGGCACCGTGGACCCGAACTAAGGGCTACACCCTTCCCATTTCGGTGGGACTTTTTCCTTTTGTATATTTCTTTCTTTTTAACAATTGAGCTTTGGAATATGTCTTCTTTTTTTTTCCTTTCTGATAAAGAATGAATTTAGAGGCAGGCATGGTGGCGCGTGCTTGTAATCCCAGTCGTTGGGAGGCTGAGACAGGAGGATGGCAGATTTCAGGACAGCCTCAGCAAGTAGAGAGACTCTCATCAACCTAGTGAGACCCTGTTTCAAAATAAAAATAAAACAGGGCTGAGGGTGTAGCTTGGAGGTAGAATGTCCCTGGGTTCAATCCCTGGTACCGAAATAAATGAATAAATAAATAAGTAAGTAAGTAAATAAATAAATAAAATAAGGCTGGGGGGTTTAGCTCAGAGGTAGAATGCCCCTGAGTTCCATCCCCAGTACAAAAAAAATGAATGAATTTAATAATTACTGGGAATGGAAATTGATACAACTTCAAGAGACAATTTGGCAATATCTCAAAAATCAAAATTGAACTGGGTATGGCAATGCACGCCTGAAATCCCAATACTTGAGAGGCTGAGACAGGAAGATCACAGGTTTGAGGCCGGCCTCAGCAACTTAGTGAGACCCTGTTTCAAAATAAAAAATAAAAACGGATGGGGGTATAGCTAGAAGGTAGACTACCTCTGGGTTCAATCTCCAGTATTATTAAAAAAGAATTAAAATTATACATCCCTTGGTCCAGGTATTTCTACTTTCAGAAATTCATCTCTCCAATTTGCCCACATTATGTGTACAAAGATAATGTGCATAAGACTATTCACTAGAGAATTAATGGTGATGGCAAAATACGAGGACTATGTTGATTAGAATCAACATGCGTGTCTATCAATAGGGTAATCATTAAATACGCTACGCTTCATCCATGCAAGTAAAATCTATGGATTGTGTCTTTTTTTTTTGTGGTACTGAGGATGGAACCCAGGGGCATTCTGCCTCTGAGCTACACCCCCATCCCTATTTTATTCTTTTATTTGGAAACAGGGTCTCACTGAGTTTTGGAGAGCCTCACTAAGTTGCTGAGGCTGGCCTTGAACCTGCGATCCTCCTATCTCAGTCTCCCAAGTACTGGGATGACAGGTGTACCACCATGCCTTCTTCTTTATTTGTCTCTCAAATGATGGCTTTCCTTCTAACCTGGTTACTGCTGTTTGCATGTACTCAGGACCAAGGTATTGAAAGACACTTCTATCCTGAAAAACAATTTGACTTTGTTTTTTAAAGCATTTTTACTTTCACAGCCAAATCGAGCAGGATCTATAGAATTCCCACATTCCTCCTCTGCCCATCCCCATATGGAGCCTCCCCATTCCCAACATCCCTCACTAGAGTGGTGCCATGGTTACAATTGTTGAGCCAACAGTAACACATCATTATCACCAGAGTCGGTAGTTACGTGAAGGTTCACGCTTGGTGTTGCACATTCTATAGGTTTTGACAAATGTAGCGATGTGTATTCACCACAGGAGTATCACACAGGATAGTTCCACTGCCCTAGAAACCCTCTGTGCTCCGCCCATCCTCCCCCACCCCCAGAACTAGTGCTTTTCCCACAGTCTCCATACCTTGGGCCTTCCTAGAGTGTGATGTTGTCGGAGCCGTACAGTGTGGCGCCTTTTCCGATTGGCTTCTTTCTCTTAGTCATATCCTTACCTTTTCCAGGCTCATCTCTCAGCGTCAGGATAGCCATCCTCCCTAGCCCCAGCCCTCACATGTCCCCAGCAAGGCCAAAGGCTGTGTGCTGATTGCTTTAAGGTGTGGGCAGAGTTGGTGGGTATAAAAGAGACAAAGATCACAAAGGGATGCAGCTGGGGCCCTGCTAGAGGAACAGGAAGGCTTGGGCCCCGTGGATCTAACAGGAAGAAGGGCAGAACTAAACATCGAAGTGGATTCGGTCAGCATTATTTGGGCATCAGGATACTGCAGCAAGGTGCAGGTCTAATGCTTTCATGGATTTTTTTTTTTTGTGGTGGTATTGGGGATGGAACTTAGGAGCATTCTACGTCTGAGCTACACCCTCAGCCCTATTTTATTTTTAATTTTGAAAAAGGGTCTCACTAAGTTGTAGAGGGCTTCGCTAAGTTGCTGAAGCTGTCCGAGAACGTGTGATGCTCTTGTTTCAGCCTCTCAAGTACTGGGATTACAGGCGTGCATCACTGAGCCTGGCTTCATGGAACTTTTATTTTGGTGTGTGTGGCACTGGGGATTGAACCCAGGGGCATTCTACCTCTGAGCTACACCCCCAGCCCTATTTTATTTTTATTTTGAAACAGGGTCTTGCTAGGTTGATGAGAGTCTCACTACTTACTGAAGCTGCCCTCCAACCTGCGATCCTCCTGTCTCAGCCTTCCAAGTACTGGGATTACAGGCATGTGCCACCACACCCGGCTTCATGGAACTTTTAATTTGACTCTTGAGATAACCCTGCTGCCTAGGGTGAGATGATTAGTACAGCCCCTTTTACAGGAGGAGAAACTGAGGCTTAGGGAGGTCAGGTACGGTGCCTAACCCTCACAGCAAGCAAGGGCAGTGCCAGTCTGACTTCTAGGTCTGTCTGATGCTAGGCCAGTGTCAAACTTTCTTTGATGGTGGAGATGTTCTATATCTATATTGCCTAGCGTGTCAGCCTCTGGCCACATGTGGCTACCAGGCTCTTAAAGGGTGGCTAGTGGGACTGAAAAACTGAATCTTTAGTTGTATTTAATTTTTTTATTTGCAATGCTAGGTATTTTTACAATGCTAGGCAAGTACTCTATCACTGAGCTACATCTCCAGCCCTGTATTTTTTCTTGGGGGGGTACTAGGGATTGAACCCAGGGCTATTCTACCTCCAAGTTACACTCCCAGCCCCTTTTATTTTTTTGTTCTGAAACAGGGTCTTGCTAGGTTGCTGAGAGTCTCACTAAATTGCTGAGGCTGGTCTTGAACCTGGGATCCTCTTGTATCAACCTCCCAAGTACTGGAATTACAGGTGCGCACCACCACACCCTGCTTGTTCTTCTATTTTATCAAAACAAGCCCCCTAATCACGGATCAGAGGCAACTCTTGGACTAGTTTGAGTAACTGAAAGCACTTGAAAAAAAAAAAGTGGGTTTTTGTGTATATTCAGTAATTCTGATTTGGTTCTGAAGCCAGAATAAACTCCCCATTCTGAATTCAAGTTGGAACATAACCCCTTTGGCCAAGATCTCCTCACTATTAATTGTTCAGATTTAGTTTTCTTCTTGCTGCACCCCACCCCCACCATATTTTAAAGAAGTCAGAAGCTATAGTTGAGCGATAGGCATTTCATCCTGGAGTCTTGCTTCTTGTTGCCCTCCAGTTGAAGACTAGCATTTATTTAGCATCTACTGCATGCTGGCTCTACATCAGTCCCCTTTCATCCCAACTGCAACCTTGTAAGGGAAGCATTTCCCTCTGATTTCACTGTAGGCCAGAACTCCCCAAGGCAAGTGGGCAGGAAGATTCCAGGGGATGTTCACCAGGTAAGGGTTCCAGATGCTTGGGGGTTAGTCCGAGGGTTCTCCACCCTGGCTGCACGGTAGAATCACCTGGATAGCTTTAAAAAGTACTGGTGTCCAAGCTGCACCCAGACCAACCGAATCAGTCTTTGGGAGCAGATCCTGGGCTGGATTTTCAAAGCTGCAGGATGGGGAACTAAGGCTTTGGAAAGCAGATGGCTGCCAGGCGTGGTGGCGCACACCTGTAGACCCAGTACTTGGGGGGCTGAGACAGGAGGAGTGCAGGTTCATGGTCAGCCTCAGCAACATAAGCCAGACTCTCAGCAACCCATTGAGGCCCTGTTTCAAAACAAAAATATAAAAAGGGCTAGGGGTGTAGCTCAGAGGTAGAAGGCCCTTGGGTTCAATCCCCAGCACCAGGAAAAAGAAAGAAAGAAAGAAAGAAAGAAAGAAAGAAAGAAAGAAAGAAAATAAAAAGCAGATGGCCTCTTTCCTGGTGCTGAGTCCTAACATCAAGGGAATGGAATTGATGTGGACAACAGAACCAGGCAGGCTTGGGTTCAAGTCTTGGCTCTGCGGCATATTAGCTGTGATTTGGGGCAAGGTACCTTGTCAAGGGAATCTGCTTTTTGAACCGACTGTTATAATACAATAATCGCCAACAAGACTTGACCTGCAGGGTTGTTCTGAAGATTCGGTGGGCACTCAGGAAATGGCACCCCATCATGGAGGGCTACAGTACCCACCTCTCCCTGCCTCGTCCGAGGTGGTCTGGTCCTCACCCTACCCGGAAGCCTGCAGCTGACCTCGAGTCCCGGCGCTGGCCACCTCTGGGGAAGCCACCCCCTTTGCTGATGCCCGTGAAGTGCTCAGCCGTGCCCATCTTCTCCCGAGGAGGATGGTATCGACATTTCAAAACAGTTTAATTATTCTGCCGCTGCCTGGCTATTAGCTGCGACAAGAGAGCTCAGGGCTATTTTTCAGCATTAATTTTCCATTTGAAATGAATTCCTTTTGGTTACACTTTTTAAATGTTTCTTTTAATTAGACGCAATTACTTCAGAAGAATTGCTTTTATTCCTCAGCCTGAGATCCCAGTGATAAAGTCGCTATCTGGCCCCACCGAACGGCCGGGACGGCTCATTTAGTCGCTGCACTAAAGTATATTGAACTAGGAAATTATACAGCGAATCAACTATTAATTCCTTTTATGATCGCTCACTCTAACATCTTGAATGAGATCTTCAGGGGGAAATTTAGTCACAATAGGGATCATTGTTCTCTACCTCCAGCCGCCGGCCCCACGAGAGGGGGGCTGGCAGTGGGGGCTGCCCTGCAGACGGGCCTGGCACAGGGACAGGATGCCACGGGGGCCTCTGGCTTCCCTGGGGCTTTGGGGCAGGGGACAGTGGGGGCAAGCAGCACGCTGAAGCTCCGAGGCCAGGCTGAAGGGGGAGGTGGCGTTAGCTACGCAGAGAGAGAGTGCAGATTGCTCCCTCACTCGGAGGGTGCACGCGCTGAGCCAGGTCTTTGGTGGCTCAGTGTTCGGGAGGGAGGCTGGGCGTCAGTAGATGGCGCTCTTCCCTCTGCCTTGGCAACTTGTCTGGGCCCATAGATGAGCCTTCGCAACCGGGAGTTGGAAGAATCCTTTAGAGGCTTTAGCCCAATCCATACTTAACGGATGAGGAAACTGAGGCACACAGGGGGGCACAGTCACATACCGACAAAGGCGGAACCAGGTCTTTTGGTCCATGCCAGGTCTTTGAACATGGCCCCAGGGATTTTCTTCTGAGTGGGAGTCTTCCTTGCTAATCCTGGCCAGCTGATGGCTTCCCCTGTTGGGGACATTGGTCATCAAAGCCACAGCTCTGCCCACCTCGGGCTACGCTGCCAGATGAGGAAGGTTTGGGCAGGACCACAGGGCTTCCCTGGGCACCTGGACACCACATGTGTGCTGGGGCCTAGGGGTGTTGGGGCTTGGGGGCAGAGAGGGTCCGAGGCTGGCTGTGGCCTCCGGGGAGTTATGGGCACTGTTAGACAACTGCTCTCAGCTAGGCACTGGGGTGATAGTTCTGGGGTGGGGGGATCTGTGAGGATGAAGAATGTCTGGAAGAGACATTCACCCAAGACCCCAATGTGATGGGTGTGCTGGGTTCCTCTTAGAGGAGCTGGGCTTTGAAGGATGCCTGGGAGTTTAGTGGGGAAAAGGCATGCTGGATAGAAGGCACTATGAGTACAAAGGTGTGGGAGTGTGAGGTCGGGAAGCAGGGTGTGTGGAGCGGAGGGCTTGGGACCAAGGCCCAGGGCCTGGTGCCTGCTGGGGAATTGTCTTCAGGACAATTGGGAGCCATTGAAGGTTTTGGGCGGGGAGCAGACATGGTCAGATGTGTGATAATGACAGACGGCGCTGGCTGCTCTGTGGAGGGCCTGCTTGGGGCCTCTGGCCGCTGTCCAGGTGATGTGGCCTGCAGTAGGATGGGGCAGTGGGGATGAATAAAGGCACGGGTGGCTTTTCCTGGGCAGGGTTGCGCCGTGACCCCTGTTACAATCTCCATGGGCCCTCA
This sequence comes from Glis glis, assembly GCA_004027185.1. Lineage (NCBI taxonomy): Eukaryota > Metazoa > Chordata > Mammalia > Rodentia > Gliridae > Glis > Glis glis. The sequence goes on along the minus strand of PVJS01035023.1, from coordinate 1,861 downwards.
CACTGTCACCTTCACAGACCCTCCCTCAAGAATAGATTTTCATAGCCAGGTTCGAGACTGGCCTCAGCAACTTAGCAAGACCCTGTTTCAAGATAAAAAATGAAAAGAGCTGGGGGTGTAGCTTGGAGGTATGTTCCCCTGGGTTAAAAAAAAAAGAATAGATTTTTCATAGGTCCTAAAACTTTCTTTTGTTTCTGATGAAAGAAAAAAGTGAAACATTTTTGTCTGCCCTAAAAGCTCATTTCCCCCTTGTTTTGAAGGAAATTAAAACATTTCTGTGGGCCTCTGAAAGATCATGTGCCGCCGGGCGTGGTGGCGCACGCTTGTAATCCCAGTACTTTGGGAGGCGGAGACCCGAGGATCCAGGTTCGCGGCCAGCCTCAGCTCTCTCTCTCTCTCTCTCCCTGTCTCTCTCTCTCTCTCTCTCTACCTAGTGAGGCCCTCCGCAACTTCGTGAGACCCGGTTTCAAAATAAAGTATAAAAAAATAGGGCCGGGGGTGTAGTGCGGAGGTAGAACGCCCCTGGGTTCAATCCCCGGTACCGCAAAAAAAAAAAAAAAAAAAAATCATGTGCCTAGCACTGCTACTATACCTGGTGGAAAATTCCATGCTGGTTTGCAGGAAAGAACAGATAGGAGTTGGAGCTCCAGTCTCCTGCTTCCTGGCTGAAGGGGATGTGGGACCCTTCCCTACTTCTTCCTCTCAGTCCCCAGCCCCCGGTATCCTGGAGGATGACGGTAAGGATGCTGGTGACCAGTCATTGACTGCTCATTATGTCCAAAGCACGTCACGTGCCCTTTGTCATTTGCTCCTCACAGAGATTCTTGGAGGTTGGGACTATTGTTCTTCCTACTTTGTAGATGAGAAAACTGATGCTCAGAGAGGGTCATTTGGCCAAGGCCACACAGCTGGGGAGGGAGGGGCTGCAGTGGGGATGGGAGAGGAGGGTGAGCCAGTCTTGAAAAGGGGCCTCGGTTACAGCAGGCAGCAGCTGTGGTGACGCTCTTGCTTATACCTTGTCCAGATCTGCACTAAGCACCTGCCTTCCAGGGACCATCTCATCGGCCCATCGTCTCGGCCTCTGAGGCCCTGCTCTTGTGGTCACCAAGTGCCCAGGTGCTTCAGGTGGCCCTGCCAGCTCAGAGGCCCGGGGCTTTAGGGCTAGATGGATACGCCCAGCATGGGAGCGCCTGGAGAAAGCCAGGAACCACTCTCAGAATTCAGCTGTCCTCTCCTCTCCTCTCCTCTCCTCTCCTCTCCTCTCCTCTCCTCTCCTCTCCTCCTCTCCTCTCCTCTCTCTCCTCTCATTCTCTCCCCTGCCCTCTCTCTTTTGTGGTATTGGGGATTGAACCCAGAGGCATTCTATCTCTGATCTACATCCCCAGCCCTATTTTTATTTATTAAAAATTTTTTTTTGTGGTACCAGGGATTGAACCCAGGGGCATTCTACCTCCAAGCTACACCCCCAGTCCTATTTTTTTATTCTTTATTTTGAAACAGGGTCTCACTAAGTTGCGGAGGGCCTCACTAAGTAGCTGAGGCTGGCCGTGAACCCGGATCCTCTGGTCTCAGCCTCCCAAGTACTGGGATTATAAGCGTGCGCCACCACGCCTGGCTTATTTTTTTTTTTTCGGTACTGGGGATTGAACACAGAGGCGTTCTACCTCCGTGCTACACCCCCGGCCCTATTTTTTTTATGCTTTATTTTTGAAACCGGGTCTCACGAAGTTGCAGAGGGCCTCACTAGGTAGAGAGAGAGAGAGGAGAGAGAGAGAGAGAGAGAGAGAGAGAGAGAGAGAGAGAGGAGAGAGGAGAGATCGCGCACGCGCGCATGCGCGCTGAGGTTGGCTGCGAACTCGGA
>PVJS01035022.1:0-21240 GCA_004027185.1 Glis glis | reverse complement strand
AGTGAGGCCCTCTGCAACTTCGTGAGACCCGGTTTCAAAAATAAAGCATAAAAAAAATAGGGCCGGGGGCGTAGCGCGGAGGTAGAACGCCCCTGGGTTCAATCCCCGGAACCGAAAAAAAAAAAAAAGTAATGCATATTACAAGGAAAGCTTTCTATGGTCTTCAGATTTAATAGGCTTCTTTTAAAAAGGAAATTGAGAAAAAATTTAAATATTATTTGGGGATTAAATATAAGTATTCCTTGTTTACTAATACCAATGGGAAGTAATGTAGGGAAAAATAAAAATACCAAAGTACTGTATAACCTCATTTCCTAAACTGTCACTTTTAAAAACATAATAAAATGTTATTCTTTTGAGTTAGTCAAGTGTTACTTTGGGGGGTGGACCAACATTTACCATTTTCTTAGAGGTCCATTCTTCTAAGTTACAAGTCAGTGACGTAAGATATAAGGAGAGATGTCTAAAATTTTGTGGAAATTCAACTTGCAAAAATACCTGTATCAAGCATACTTTTAACTTTCATAGTTGACGTTTAAATCATTTTTATCTATTTATCAATGCCCCACAACCCAACCTAACAGCCCTTTGTTGGGCTTGTTACCACATCCAGTTTCTTCAAGTGTAGTTTATAAACCTTTTGTTTAGTTTGTTCAGACACTTCTCAATGGTCATTAAATAAATGTTTACATGTGTGGGCAATGTAGTAACCTGGGGAATACAGAAACACTTTGTGTTATTTTCTTTTAGTAGGTATTTATACCATCGTACTCCTTTTAATGTGAGATTAACAGGTTTTAGAAAGGGACAATAATAAAATCCTGTTTGTTTTCTGAAATGAAGGGCCTAATATTAGAGGAAAGTCTAGGAAAATTGTAAGACCTAAAGTAAAAAGAAAATAGAAATTTGCTGCTTTCAAAATACAAAGGCATAGGATCTGAAAGTTCAGGCACTAAAATGGGTGCCTAGAGAATAAAACTCAGTTGTTGCCATTTCCTCTTTGTCGATCAGATCCTACCAGCATTAACAGAGTTGCTGACACTTTGAATAACTGGAGTATCCATCCAGATCCCAAGGGAGAGCCCAGAGAAGAGAGGAATGTGACTGCAAAGACTTTTTATGATTCTTCTTTTCCCACAGAACATGTAAGTCAATTAAAAATATTGCCGAGCAGACCTTAGTGAGCTAATTCTACAGATATGTGTAGAACTGTATGCATCTGGATGCTTTAAGACCTAACTGATCTTCAAAATAATATCAAGAGGGCAACATGGCACCATTTTTCACAATTAAGGTTGATAGAAAACAGCAGGAAAAAGTCACAGCGTATAAATCAAATGGATATAATCCAGCCTGTTTGGGGAAGGAGAATATAAGGCATCCTATTATGCACTTCTACTTTTTAGTCACCAAATTTAGAAACAGTGGCATTTGAGCATTTAATGATGCCTAAAAATAACTTAATCAAGTCTAGTTGTTTTAAAATGCCTACTTTAACTTTTACTATTTTTGGAAACTTGAGATTAAACAAATTTATTTAAATTGTGTCAATTAGAATACAATGTATGAAAGAATAATATATCCAAATGTGATGATAGTTAAGTATGGATGTATGTATTAATCAAAGTATTTGTAAAGATCATATGGTTCCCAGGAGTCCATTTGTCATAAGAAAAGTAACTAACTACAGCTGCCAAGTCATTATGGTTAGATTTATAAGTTTTGTATCTTGTGCAAAACTTTAGCAAGAAAAAATCTGTACTGTTCAAGTCTTTTTAAAAAAGACAAGTATAGGTATAACAGATAAAAGGTGACCTAAAATATTAGGAAAGAACACTTATAAAACAACTGCACAGTGACAAAACTTTGAAGTTACTAATTAAAATTTTAGAGGCACTTTAAACAACTTTATCACCTACAAAATGGAAATTACAGTACAAAACACATCCTTAACAAATAACAGCTTTTTAACAGTGTATTTTATTTTCCTTTTTAAACTTGAGAAATCTCAAATGACATAGTGTAACTTCCTCTGGGAGAGTGGAAAAGAAAATCAGGATCTACCCTTGTCATATTTTCATAACTTGAGCTCTGCAACAGCATCCTAGTCTCAAGTGTATGTGTGCAAGTTTGTATCTTTAGAGTATGGTAACTAGAGATCAATATATTTGGCGCTGGGAAACCTATATCCTGGCTTGAGCCAATTGGATAAATCACAGAACCAAAGCAAAAAGGAACTTGAAAGCATCAAAGTAGACACCCTGTTGCTAACTAGATATAAACTTTAACACCTTACGCTTATTCTACTTTCAGATATTTTAAGGGTACAATGGGAAATTCACACTTCCCTTTAAAGTCCATTTTATAATTAACCTAGTAGGGAAATTCTTTGTGCCTAATGCCTAAGGTACTTCCTATAATTAATGTTGTTCTTAATAATTTACATTTATGGAATTTATAAGCTTCCCAAAGAAATATTCCCACAACATCCTGTAAGGTGGGTTTTTTTTGTTACTGTTTACAGATGAGAACAGTGACACAATTCATGTGAAATTATTTTCCAAGGTCATTTAGACATAATTTGCAGTGGGCCCAGGCTAGATGTCTTGGTCCTTGTCAAATTTGTATTACACTTTCTCAATTTTCACAACTGAAAAAAATATTTTCAAAACATTGGTGCATGTAAAACGGACTCAGTTCACTGGCTGGACAGACATAAGTGCTTATTACTAGGTGTCAAGCACTATGCTAAAAATCCGTATCCCAGTTTAAACTTAATTACCAATTGTCATATAATGTGGAACAAATCCAAAAGGTCTTCCTAGTAAGTAAAATTTTAGAGCAAAGCCACTCATCTCTTTACATTTTGTCTGTCTGGTTTTGCACTGCAATGACAGAATTAAAGCAGCAAGAGGCCATTTGGCCTACAAAGCCAAAATTATTTTTCTGGCACTTTACAAAAAGGTCTGCCAATCCGTTATCAATGAAGACAAGTGAATTTTTTAATTTCTTTTGCAGTACTGGGGATGGAACCCAGGGGCATTCTATCTCCGAGCTATACCCCCAGCCCTATTTTTTATTCTTTATTTTTTGAAACAGGGTCTCACTAAGTTGCGGAGGGCCTCACTAAGTAGCTGAGGCTGGCCATGAACCCGGATCCTCTCATCTCAGCCACCCAAGTACTGGGATTACAGGCGTGCACCACCACACCCGACGACAAGTGAATTTTATCGACTTATATCCAGAAAAGGAATAAAAGCTTTTATTTATTTATTTTTTTGCATAACTGGGGATGGAACCCAGGGGCATTCTACCTCCGATCTACACCCCCAGTCCTATTTTTTCTTTATTTTGAAACAGGGTCTCACTAAGTTACAGAGGACCTCACTAAGTAGCTGAGGCTGGCGGCGAACCTGGATCTTCCTGTCTCAACCTCCCAAGTACTGGGATTACAAGTGTGCGCCACCATGCCCAGTTTGTTTTTCAGCATATTTTTATGTACTCCACATCAATTCCATTAACCTCAGGGCAGGTATTAGGTATCAGTCCACTTCCTGCCTATGGGTTCAGAACAACTTGAAAAGGTGGGACTTCTTCTTGGAGTTAGGCTGGTAGCCTGTTACCATCTTGAATTCTACCCAGGAATGAGGATGGAAAGAGGGCCGGGCCCAGAGTAAGCAAAGCTCTTTATTTTACACATCCAATTCTAGACTGAAATAAAAAGACTAGTACCAAGCCAGGGAAAATGTCAGGTGCAAATAGTAAGTAGGTGATAAAAAGATTTCCAAAAAGATGTAGGAAGGGAAAAAGCAAAGATATGTGCCAATGTATCTGGCAACAACTATAATTACAACTATTGCAGTCACCTGCAGAAACTTCAGTTACCCTAAATAGGGCAAAGGAAGTATAAACCTTAGCTAGTCTACACTACATCCCATTTCTCTGCAGTCAATCGCTGCTCCTACCCCTCTTGCCACGTAAGTAAGGGCAAAGAACTAAAGATATATGTAAATGTTCTTCCTTTCAATTCTCATCAAGATAAAAAGTAATCAGGATTTTTGGAAACTCCTGATCTGTGCTTGGATATCAAATGTACCAAGCATTTTGGTGGCAAAACAGGATCATTAGGCCACACAGATCTAAGATTAGGTCTAGATTTGCTCTATTTCTCCCTATCAAATCTCACTATTACCTGGGTCACTTAGAATCCATTTTAGTCCGATAAGTTATGTTGGACAACACACGTCAAACATTATTAGAAATGTATATACATTTATGCACGTTTTTATTCCATGCCAAATAGTTATTGCTTACAGATATAGCTTTTTTTTTTTTTTTTGCAGTACTGGGGATTGAACCTGGGGGCATTCTACCTCTGAGCTACATCCCCAGACCTATTTTTTATTCTTTATTTTGAAACAGGGTCTCGCTAAGTTGCAGAGGCCTCACTAAGTAGCTGAGGCTGGCCGCAAACCCGGATCCTCCGGTCTCATCCTCCCAAGTACTGGGATTACAAGCGTGCACCACCACGCCCGGCTCAGATATAGCATTTGAGAGCTAAAAGCTGATGTGAAAGAAAACTCAGGCCCATGAAAGTTGAATGACTTACCTATGGTTTCTTTCCCTACTGACACTTTAAAAAACATTAGCAATTAAGACAAATACAACACAGTATAACCCCAAATATGAGAGATGAAACTTAAGGGGGACTGGTATCTGACTAGAAGTTTCAGGGAGCCAAACAGAACAATCCAGAAGGAGCAATCCTTAGGGAACTGTAGTTAAATTCTAAACATTTAAGCTCATTTAAAAAATAAATTGTAATTTCACACTGAAAATGACAATGTTACTAATATGCCACTCTTACCAATCAAGTTGGAAAAGATTTTAGTAGAAGGCAATACTCAAGGATTTTCACAATGAGATTATTACAGCCTAATTTATAACAGTGATCATTTTCTTATAATTTGTGTCTTAACAATATGCTAAATTATGGGACATGGAATATGATGGAGCCATCCTTTTAACAAACTTAATAGAAGGAAATGCTAAAATTCTTTTCAGTACTGAATATAAACTGATAAAGATATGCTGCAAATCTTTTTAAAAAACCAGTTGATTTATATCAAAATGTTTAATGGTAGTTGGGATCTTGAGTGCCTCTAATATAATTTGCTGTTTCTAACATATGAATGTATTTCCCTTACAACTAAAAATTAACACAGTAACTATTATCTTAAAAGTAATTTAATGGTCACTTTGACTAGAAGATTTTATGTGGAAATCTATCTGAAGACCATCAGATTTTTTTCCATGAAATTAACTCAAATTTATTTTTGATAAACTATAAACAATGTAAACATCTAATAGAAGTTCAATCGAACATTCATAAAAAGGACTATTTTGTACCCACTGACAGTTGTTGATGACAAAATTTTAAAGATCTAAGAAACTGCTCACAGAAGATATAAAATTTTATAGAATAGCCAATATGCTAGAAATAGAAGGAAAAAGAAAAAAGACTAGGAGCAAACAATACCAAATATTGATATTTTTTCTGGGTAATGGATTACTAATGATTTTTAGGGGTTTTTTTTGGTACTGGGGATTGAACCCAGGGGAGTTCTACCTCTGAGCCACACCCCCAGCCCTATTTTATTTTTTAGTTTGAAACAGGGTCTCACTAGGTTGCTGAGAGTCTCTCTACGTTGTCCAGGCTGTCCTCAAACCTGCGATTCTCCTGTCTCAGCCTCCCAAGTACTGGGATTACAAGCGTGTGCCACCATGCCTGGCTTTAGGGATTTTTTTAAATATATTTTCTAAATTTCCAGTATTACCAGAAAAAAAAATACCTTAAAATGAAAAAAAATACTTTTAAAACACAGTATTATGATTCAATGCAGTTTCTTGGAAACACATCAACTTCCAAATACCTCATTACTACTTCCTGTACTTCAACAATGGTGCTCTGAAGCGTGAGAGGAAACATGAAGTAAAAGGCAGCTTTTATAGTTTACTTCTGTTTGAATTTTTAATTTTCCCTTAGCTTTTTTAAAAGATAGGTTTGGGAAGAGAAGGGTACAGAAGACAAAAATGATTTTTATCTGCATAATCTTAAGTATCTTTCATTGTAAGATCAAGACCTTTTAGCCAACATTTGTGGTATCCCTTAGATTTCAATTGAAGAGTTTGAGCCTGCAAATTCACATTGTATAGTTTTTGGTGCCCAAATTACTAAAGTAATTGTAAATCTGCCATGAAAACGTTGGCTTTTATCACATACTTGTAATTGCAGAGGCCTACAGGATTTTCTTTAAAGTCATTTATATAATAATTTGAACGATAAAAAAAATTTGGCCTTTTCTAGGTGAAAGCAACACCTCTGATTTCAACTGAGCTACAAAGCCACTTGCAGGCAATCAAGGTTAAAGACAGTCCCGATCTGGAGGCCTTCTCTAGTAATGATGACTGGCAGAGCCTTGTAACCCACCAAAAAATTGAAATTGAAAAATTCTTAAGCTTAGAAAGTGACAACCAACCTAAAAAAAGAAAAGCAGAAGAGATGTTGGAAAAAACAGCAGATTAAATGATGTTGGTAAATGTTTTCAGTAGCAAAATAATGTAACTGAAACATCATGTATCTACTGGAATGAAATGACTGTTCCATCTAAAGCTTTTCAGTGGTCTTCATCTTTCCAGCTCTTGAAATTGTTATGTATCTGTTCGGCAAATAACACCATTTAAGATAGCTGTCCTCTATCTGCAGTCTGCTGTTAGCATCCAGTTCCCCTTAATTAACTTTTAACCTTTGCCTTCCCCACCTTATACATCTCCTTCAAAGCGCTTGTTCCTTTTGTATCCTTCCTTACAGAACAGAACTTATGTGTTATATAAGACAAACATAGTGACACTTTGTAATGTATTACTTTTTCTTCTCTGGAGTTTGTGATTTCACTTTAAATTTGAGACAATAAATGCCCAGACTAGTCAAATTTTAGTTAATAATGTTTTACTCAGATTTTGATTATTTTCCCCCCAAAAGGCCAAAATTATATGCATAAAAATTCAGGTATCAGAAAGACTCAAAAGGCTGTTTTTCACTTTGTTCAGGTTTTGTTTCCAGGCATTAAGTGTGTCATACAGTTGCTGCCATTGCTGTTTTCCAAATGTCCGATGTGTGCTATGACTAAAAATTGAAAAATTAAAAACAAAGTATTAGTCAACCTTTTATCCTCTGGTATTCTTTTACAGTACTATATACTTCAAGTTAAAAGGAAAGTTAAATATACATAAAGACATAATTTAGAATTATAAGAGAACTTAAGAATGAGATGCCTGTTTTAAAAGCATCTTTATCAACCAACTAAACCTTCTATTCTAAACAACTATAAAAAGCAGACACAAAAGTCATTAGTATTCTAGCCAATGCTCAGCCATTAAATGAAATGTGCTGGAAAATAGGACTCTTTCATTAAATAAGCTAATCACATTCAGTCTGAACTTTAATAAAATTATGATAAATAGCAACTATTTAACTACAGTCAACTGATAAGAACAGCACCTTGGTCCTCTAAACATTTAAGTGAAATAATCAGAGCAAACTAAATTGTTCTGTAAAATGCTGCAAAGTATTAAATGTCTTACCTGACAACTACTTTTCTCTGGGTCTGATCAATTTTGCAGTAGACCATTTTAGTTCTTACCGCTGAAAATAGATTTTTTACATGTTATGTTATATAGAAAATTTCAAAGAAAAACAGCAAGGGTGTGACCAACTGACCATGGTAAGACTTTACATTGTTTCCAACATTATTTTACAAACAGCTTTGAATCTAATAAGCAAAGCAATATGATGCAACCAAGAGGAAGGTTATGTATTTGTCCTATGGCTGCTGAGCCAATCTCCATTCAGTTAATACTACACACGGTTTCAGACCGTGTCTTCTCTATGAAACAGGAATGTCAGAGCTCATTTGTATTTGTGAGGATTAAGAGGGTTTAATGCAGAGAAAGAAAGCACAGTGCCTGGCACAATATATTATCTGCATGTTAACCACTGACATTTTTTTATTATTAGCTCAGAAACACCACCTTCTTCCCCAACAGTTGTATTATAAAGTGATTTAACTGTTGGGAATTTTTGTCTGAACTTTTAAAGTTTGTAAGTTGGGGAGATTATACAGTTAAGATAAACTGTATAAATCTACTGACATAGTTTCTTCATAATTTGAGTCTCCACTAGTCATATAAAGAAGTAATACCTTGTTAGGAAATTAGTTTTTCCCCCATATGTGAATGTAAGGGAGAACTCTTAGAATTCTTAATAGAAACTGTATGTAGTATTAACTGACTGTTCTACCTAAAGCTTTTCAGTGGTCTTCACCTTTCCAGCTCTTGAAATTGTTATGTATCTGTTCTGCAGGGAATTTTGTTTTATACAATTTCAGCAGATGGAACACCAAAACCCACCTAATTTATATACCAGTGAATTTTCATTCTTTTGCAAATACATTTGCTAATCTATTAAACATACACATCTGCAACAAAAGAAATTAGCTTTGTTTGCATTAGGCTTATTTCAAGATAAAAACCTTATGTTGCACATACAAGTTCTAATTGCCTTACCGTCAATAACAAAAGCTTCAACATCGTCAGCTCCAATCTGAAGTTCTTGTTGCATTGTATCAAAAGAAATTTCTTTATTTTCCACTGCCATTCCCATAAAAGTAAGCAGTCTCATTTTTGCCATATTCTGTTCATGTAAAAGGCCTGAGTAACAATAGTTAAACTTATGAGTATCCACACTAATTAAAGACCTACACAATTATAATTCTTGCATTAAGTTGTGGAAATTACATAGAATAATTTTGACAAAAATCATATCTGCAAACTATAAACTAACCCCATAATGAAGTTATGGAGTATTTAAAATTATTTTTCTGGAGTACATTTCTTTATTACTGCCATGGGTGATAATTTCAGAGTTCAGAATGGCATATAAGTGGTATTGTCAGGCCCTACAAATTATATACAGTTTATATTTTTTTATTTATACATTTTAGGAGATAAAATCTACAAAGCACATTTCATAGTTAAATTAGCTCAGCTTATTTTCACGAATAGTTATTCATTTAAAGACACAGAATTCCTTATTATTTGTTCTGTGTCATTACTACTAGTAAACATTTAGTTTTAAAACATTTTCAGTTATGAAAACATTTGATTTCCCTTCAGGTCATTTTAGATTTAATACTTACAAATTAAAACTGCCAAAACATGTTTCTTATTTAACATTTACAGATCAGTATGCTTAGTACTAGATAAAATTATATAGTACCATTAACTGTGATACTTGTTCTTTGTAAAGCAAAAGTAGAAAATTATACAAATAATTTCAAATTTTGTGTCCTAATTTCTAATGAAATGTGCTGTTATAATTTTGGGGATTTTATTTGTACCAGAATTGAAGCTAGGAGTGGTCTACCTCTGAGCTATACCCCAGTCCTATTTAATTTTTTATTTTGAAAGAGGGTCTTGCTAAGTTGCTGAGGCTGGCCTCGAACCTCTGATCCTCCTGTCTCAGACTCCCAAGTTTTGGGATGACAGGAGTGTGCCACCATGCCTGGCTGTTACAATTATTTGGTTCATAAATAACTGTTAGACCTAGAAGAGAACAAATTATCTAAGTCCTGAAATTACCTAAGTCCTGATCCTTTTACTTAAAAAAACAAAACCAAGGAGTGAAGAGATTAAATAACTGGCTTCTAGTTACAAAGTGGCAGTTGTAGGCCTAGAATATAAATTCATTTATAAAATAAAGGTCTAAAAATACAAAATAAGTTAAAAATTTTAGCTATCCAAATTATAAACTGGCCCTAAGCAGCAGCAGAATTATACCAGAATATCATATATGCCTGCTTTTATGGTAATATACTAATTATAAAAACAAGTTCCTAAAACCAATCTAGAATTATTTACAAGTTCCTTTTCTCTGAACTTTCAAATTATACAAATTCAGTAAAAGATTATGTGACCCCTAGTAATTCAAAGCCTCAAGTTTGTATTGTTAAAAAGTTACCTAAGTACCCCATAAATATATTTGAAATTTATAACATTCATATATTAGTGGAAGACTAAAGAAGCCCATTATAGGGCATGATGATATATTAATTAGCTGTAATTATGATACAGGCTTCCGATTTGGCACAGATTCAACAAAAACATGATCATCATAACTCAAATGAATGAGGTACACAAGGAAGTACTGCTAACTGGGTTTAATGGAAGCCTACAAGCATCAAAAAATCAATTAGTGCACATTAACCCTAATTAAGAAATGCAAATCAGATGCTGATTAGCTTTCTGAAGCAAGAAGGTAGCAACTGGATAACACCAGATTACATGTGGACATGTTAGGGCAATCCGCTTGACACAAGACAATGATACTGTTGGCCCAAGTTGTCAGCACTAATAAAAAAATGTTTTGACAAACAGATGCCACCTGTGGAATCTGGATACTTGTAACCTGACTTTCAGCTGTACTAATGTCTAATAATATATCTAAAATCCAAAACAAATACATTTAACAAAATGTCCCCCCAAGCATCTTATATAAGCAAATTTCTAATAAAGTATTATTAATTGCACAGATCTAAAAAGAAAAAAAGGCAGATTAGGGAGTCTGACTTCTAGCTGGCACAATAAATTAGTAATGCTATGAATTTTTTCCCATTAGAACAAATATTAAAGATTCTCAAAAATTCCTTAACATCCCCAGTTCTATGGACATATATAGTTCTCTTTCAGTATAATAGAAGCTCCTGAAATTTCTAAGATATGATTAAAAATACTCTAAATCTTTAACTGCTACTCTTTGTGCCTTACCATAAATGAAAAAAATTATATCAAGAGGAATGAAGATTATGTCTACTTTACATGTGAAAACTGGTATCTGAAAACACATGAAATTGATGTTTTAAGTCATTACTATAAAACAAAGAGCCATGCATAAACCGTTTAGTATTCTTGTCCTGAAAATCAAACTATTAAGTTGGTGAAAGATCTGAAGGAAGTGGTGCTTTGTTTCATAAAACTAGAATACTACCTTAAAAGAGTAAGCCACAGTGTTCTGTGTCATATTTCAATTTTAAAGTTATAAAAAATCTAATTTTATGGAAACATTTATTCATTACTAATATGTCAAAACCTTAATGCAGTAATAAAAAAATGTGCATCATTGAGCAATTTCTGCATTGTCACTGACCCCTGTCTTAAAATGCTGCAATATAGAAAACGCAATTTTAATGCATGCAATAGCTTATGAACCAGTGCTCCTTTGAAACAGTCAATTACACATCAATGGGGGAGTGTCAAAGTGTTAATTACTACTCCTTTTGCCTTGGTGCGTAAATAAAGAGGTTGCTGACATTAACATTCCATCACACAGCTTCATGCCACAAAGCAAATTAACTGGGACAGAATGTGGTTTTCTGGGTCTGGTGCACCTGGCAGAGCATTCTACACAAACACTCTTGCATCTACTTAATCTTGGTGTATTTTCAAGCGCTGTATGTCTGAGTAAGTCAAACTTCCCCAATTTCAATGGCTGCACAAAAATTACAGGCAACAGAAATTAATTATTACCAAATGGAATGCTGAGTATAAACAAGATAATAAATATACTTTTAATCTACATCTTAAACAACCAAGACTAATATTTCAATTAATAAAAATATATAATCAACCTCTAATGTGTTGATTATTGCCTAAGAGGAAAACAAAGCCTGTTAGTTTCATAGTTGACTTCACTGTCAAAAAAACTGGCAGTTTCAGAACATTTAAAACCTGTTCAGCTGGGTGTGATGGCACCTGCCTATAATCCCAGTACTTGGGAGGCTGAGACAGAAGGACTGCAGGTTGAAGGCCAGCCTCGGCAACTTAGGAAGGCCCTCAACAACTTAAGTGAGGTCCTACTTCAAAATAAAAAATGAAATAGGAAGCCGGGCGTGGTGGCGCACGCTTGTAATCCCAGTACTTTCGAAGGCGGAGAACGGAGGATCCGGGTTCACGGCCAGCCTCAGCGCTCTCTCTCTCTCTCTCTCTCTCTACCTAGTGAGGCCCTCCGCAACTTCGTGAGACCCAGTTTCAAAATAAAGTATAAAAAAATAGGGCCGGGGGTGTAGCGTGGAGGTAGAACGCCCCCAGGGTTCAACCCCCGGTACTGCAAAAAAAAAATAAAAAAATAAAAAAAAATGAAATAGGACTGGGGGTGTAGCTCAGAGGTAGAATGTCCCTCGTTTTAACCCCAGCACCACAAAAACAAAAAACACAAAAGTTTACTCAACAGCTTATTTTCTAAGTGGTCTCTTTGTAATTTTAGTATATTAAAACATGCTCCAGAAGGAAATTACAATACTAAACATATATGGGGTTTGCTTAATAAGATCCAATTCAATTTTGTAAACATTTACTGAACTCTGATGCATTAAGACAACAAAATTCAAAGATATATTTCTTATGCAATCTTCAACAAACTGTAGTTAGGAAAAGTCTCTACTACTGTGAAAAACCACTACATATCCATTTCTAGTTCCCCAGATCTATTTAGCAATGCTATATACTTCTATAATTTTAAAATTTTGCCCACCTGGGGGGTTCCAAGTATGAAATACTAGAGAGGTAGAAACATTTTCCCTACAATTTTGTAACTACATCTTTAAAGAAAATGTCACTATTATGACTGAAGTAATGGTGATTCCTTCAATTATTGCTTTTCTGCTCCCTCTCTCATCACAAAACTGTAAAAATATATATTTATCAATGGAACTATTTCTACCTGAATCTCTTCCAAGCACCTGATTCTTGCTAAAACTTAATGAGAACCATGGTATAGTAGAGCTGGAAGGGCCTAAAGTTCAACAAGGTCTTATCAAGAGAAAAAAAGTCTAGATTATCTGACTGCTAACTTCATGCTCTTCTAAGTAATCTTTTAAACTTCTAAATTGTTTACCTGCTTGTTGCTATTCTATAATACACTACTCATCAGGATAATCCAGAGATAAGGCTATAACTGTATTTCCAGGACCTCATAGAGCATAATTGTTTCAGAGTAGCATGTTCCCATCTCTCTTTTATCCCTCAAAGAATAAACCCCAAAACTTACCAAGTGAATCAATGAAGTCTTTATTATTCTGATAAAACTTGACATATGATGCCAATTTAGCACTCACAAAAATGGTTAAAAGCTATAGAGATAAGAGATAGAAAAAGAAGTATTTTCAAGATAGAATCGAGATTTATATTCAAGATATTTTTAAGATACTAAGAAATAGATAGAACCATGATTTACACTAGATATTTTTAAGACACTGATTATGAGACTCTACATTTCTTTTCTGTGCAGAAATATCACTGTTTCATCGAATTACCACTCAAACCATCTGCTTTCATATGGCTCACTGTTAAAATAAAACAATCAGTAAATAGAGAGCTCTAAATTACCACACTGAACGATACTGGCTAGTGGCATAATCCAAAAGGAAAATAATCTAAAAAGTATTTATACTCGCACTTTAAAAGCATGTCCATGTGTTTTAAAAATATCAGATTTATCTTTGTATTTGGGGCTAGTGACATTAAGTAATAAAGTTGAAATGTATATAATCAAAGTCCACAATGGCCAGGTCACATCAGGAGAGGAAGGAAAGGGAAGAACAAAACAAGACTGTATTCAGGGCTTGGAGAACAGCTGGTCCTAATATCAGCCCACCCCGATATAAAGAGAGTAAGATCTGCCCAACAGTCATGTTCATTAATGCAAAGACAAAAGAGTACTGCTGCTTCCGTACAGAAGATTTAGAAAAAGAGAACATTTTCCACATTAAAAGACAAAATACTTACATCATGAATAAGCTCGCCTTCCAAAAACTTGACTGGTTTTAAAGTAAGAAGATGGTCAAAAAGAAATGCATTTGGATCTTTCAATGCTCGTACAATACACCTTAACCAGAAAAAAGGAAAAAAAAAAACAAGAAAAAAGTGAGCTCAGAGTCACTGGCTTTTCGCTGACTTTCTGCAGGTCACTAAATATATTTAGTAAAATAAGAGTCCAATATACATGGCATTTAAAAAGGTACAGTAAGGTGTTTAAACAGAATAAATATTTTTATCAGGTATACTTGTTTTAATGTAATGAAATAAAATAGTTGTAGACAAAAACATAGCTGATGAGAATGCAGCAAGGTAATCAAAGAATAGTAAACAGCAGCAGCACCAAACCATGTGCACAAGTGCTTCACAGGCATTATATCTCTATTTTATTGATCATGAAACAGGCTCAGAAAGAAAAAGTAATTTGCCTAATAAGTGCTAATTAAAGAATGGAGCAAAAATTTGAATGCAGGCAGTTTAACCTTAAAGGTTTTTTTTTTTTTACCACTATCTATCCTTTTTACCAACTCCTTTGTGTATAGGTTCATGTATAGCAACCCTATAAAAGTTTCATTAAAAAATGATTCTACTCTCATTTTTACTAGCTAGATCTAGTATTATTTAAAGCCCTTATCTTCTCATTAGCATCAGGCTTATGTTTAACAAGTCACCAACTTTTTTCCATATTAAGATAAATCGATCCAAGATTAGGTTCTAGTTCTTAGGTTGGAATTATTACCAGCAATTCTCCACAGAGTAAACACCAGGCAACTATTTCACATGCAATCGACGATTATTCCAATACCCAATCTTGAATTTGAATATCTATTATCAGAATCACCAAGGAACACACTATTGATTATCTTTGGCTCACTGGTGGTTACATGATTTCAGAGTTATCTAACTGAATCCTGTAGCTCATCTCTAAGTTGCTGACAAGTACTCATTATAGCAATGTTTAATGTTACCTGTGAGCGTCAACTCGAGCCTGGGAAGCGTTGTCCTCCGTGTAACTCCCAAGCAACTCCACCATGACTTTTGAAGCAGCATCACTAAAAACAAATACTGCTTTAGGAATTTGAATGTATCATCATTCATTCATTAAGAATATATACTAAATGGCAGGTCCTGTACTGGTGATATATATGGGGACCAAGAGACACAGTCCCCACCTATAAAAAAAAATAAATCAGCCGGGCGTGGTGGCGCACACTTGTAATCCCAATACTTGGGGAGGCTGAGACAGGAGGATCTGGGTTCGCAGCCAGCCTCAGCTACTTAGTGAGGCCCTCCGCAACTTCATGAGACCCGGTTTCAAAATAAAGGATAAAAAATAGGGCTGGGGGTGTAGCTTGGAGGTAGAATGCCCCTGGGTTTAATCCCTGGTACCGCAAATAAAAATAAATAAATAAATAAAATAAATAAATCATGGAACTTTCCTTCCTCAGACAACTAAAGGAAAAATAGTAGGTAAGTGCTATGAAGGAAGGAAAAGGTGATGCAATAAAGTAACAGGTGAAAGCAGAAAGCAGAAGGTACTTTATTTTTTTTTCTTTTTGCGGTACTGAGGATTGAACCCAGGGGCATTCTAGCTCCGAGCTACACCCCCCAGCCCTATTTTTTATTCTTTATTTTGAAACAGGGTCTCACTAAGTTGCGGAGGGCCTCACTAAGTAGCTGAGACTAGCCACGTACCTGTGATACTCCTGTCTCAGCCTCCCAAGTACTGGAATTACAAGCATGTGCCACCACGCCCAGCTTTGGAAGGTACTTTATAAAGAGTGAGCAGGAAAGTCTGTTTCTGAAGAGTTCAGGCAAGCCCAGACCAAAAGGAAATAAAATAGCCCTTTCCAGGATTCTTTTCTTGGCTGAAAAGAGCAAGGGGTGAAAGGTAGGGTACGATGACTTTCCAAGCAGAGGGAAGACCAATGCTCAGGGCGGGGAAGAGTCTGGTGTCCCAGAAACTGTTAGGTCAGTATGGCTGTTGAGCCAACAAATCAAATATTTTAAGTAACTCTACTTAGTGTCCTTCCAATTACATTATCCTTAAAATTAAGCAGATGATGAATTTCTACTGCCACGAAAAGTGTAAAATAACTACATTCACTCAACTTGCAGTCTTAGGAACTGTATCTTTATCTTAAATAATACTCAAGTCTTTTAAAAAAAAAAGTCAGGTGTGGCGGCACACCTATAATCCCAGTACTTGGAAGGCTGAGACAGGAAGATCGCAGGTTCAAGGAAAGCCTCAGCAAGGTGGCAAGACTCTCAGCAACCTAGTGAGACCCTGTTTCCAGACAAAAAAAAAAGGGCTGGGGGTGTAGTTTGGAGGTAGAATGCCCCTGGGTTCAATCCCCACTACCACACACGTATGCACAAAAAAGGCATTTACATCCAACATAGGAAGAATATTGTAACTATTTAAATATGTTTCACGTATGAGAAAAGTAAAAAAAATTACATGATTACAATTTCATTTACAATAAAGATTATGCTACGTGCATATGTGAACATATCACTATGAATCTCACTATTATGTATAATTATTGTGTATCAATAAAAAAGTTGACTCTAAAAAATGAAGATTTACTAAGATGTATAAATATAATTATAGGTATGGCTAAGTGGTAGCTAGCATCTTAAATATACTGATATAACTATAAAACTTCAAAGGAAAATTAAGAAAAACCATGTTCCATTCATTGTTAACCACCCTGATACACACTGCAAGTACAGGCACATTTCATTTTCCATTTTTAGCAGCCACAGTATACTTCAATCTATCTTTATCAGCAAAAGTTTTTTTAATCTACAAATATCAGATAAAATAATCCATTGAAGAAGGAATGCCATCATCTGCACTTACCAACCACTAATACCATATAATAAAATCATGAAGGGGCACCCATCAATGCTCAGCATTCTTACTGAAGAGGGCAAGGTAAGTCTTAGAATCCTACCATTTAGTAGTAGAAAAGAATATATTTATTATGTATATTAAAGAACAACACCAAATCTTAAAAATTTATATCAGCAATTAGTGTCTCAGCAACTATCCAGTTCCCCGTGTGGGTAGCATTAGCATTCATCCATTCAGAGTCCATTGTGTACTAAATGCCTTCTTGGGAATGCAAAGGTTGACAGAAAAGGTTCCTGGCCTTCACTGAACCCAGGACCTCACTTTTAACAAAGGATATTAAAAACTATGATTAAAGTTCAGAGTGCTATAAAAGGGAGGCATGTAATCTAAATAGGAGAGGAATGCTTTAGGCAGAAATGAAGTGGAAGAGTAGACTACTTAGAACAAGGATAAGCAAATTTACTATAAAGTGCCGGAGTAAATATTTCAAGCTTTGCAGGCTAAATGGTCCCTGTTAGAACTACTCAACTCAGCCACAGACAATACGTAAATAGGTATAACTGTGTACCAATGAAATTTTATGGACACTGAAATTTGAGTTTCATATAATGTTCATGTCATGAAATATTACCTGTTCTTTGATTTTTTTTCTCAACCATTTAAAAACGTAAAAGCCATTCTTAGCTTGTGGGCCATACATAAAGCAAAGTTTATGTAGTCCATCACTGTACCACACAAAAATGGGGAATGATTTTCATGTACCACACCCATGCTAAAAAGCCTATGTTAGAAAGGCTTTACATCATTTAAGGATTTTATATTTTAGCCTAAAGAAAATGAAAACCTAAAACTTGTTTCAGAAAAAAAAAATTACTGTGGTTGCACAGTGGAATACAGAAGATCATTCTGAAGACTTGCAACCACCCAGGGAAGCAATGATGCTGGCTTGTAGAGCTGATCTCTGAGAAGGCAGAAATAACTAGATGTGGTGATTAAATAAGGAGACGGAAAGGAGGGAATCAATGATATCACTGAGATGTCTTGTTTAAGGCAGTGGTCATGTCATTTACTAATATGGAACGTAGAGACTTAACTTAGAGGAAGAAAATGATAAATTCATTTTGGTCACACTGAGTTTGTGACACCTGTGGGCACACTGAAGTGGAAACAGAAAACAGTTGGACATACAAATCTGAAGCTCAGAAGAACAGCCTAGGTTACAGACGTGGATTTTCATTCTGCAGGTGACAGACGCCATGGGAACAGATGAAATGACCCACAGGGAGAAAGAACAGAGTGAGAAAAAAGGTCTCAGGCCAACATCTTGGGAACACCAGCCTTTAAAGGAGCCGAGGAAGAGTAATTTCCACGAGTGTCAGAATGAACTGCCGAAGAGGCTGAAGACAAGGATAGTGGTGTCACCTGAGTCAAGAGAAGAGTTGCTGAGGGAAGGGGCACCATAGCCACATGCCGCTGAAGGTCAAGAAGACAAGGAATAGCCGGGCGTGATGGCGCAGGCTTGTAATCCCAGTACTTGGGAGGCTGAGACAGGAGGATCGCAGGTTCACAGCCAGCCTCAGTGACTTAGAGAGGCCCTCTGCAACTTAGTGAGACTGTTTCAAAATAAACAATAAAAAAAATAGGGCTGGGGGTATAGCTCAGAGGTAGAATGCCCCTGGTTTCAATCCCCAGTGCCACAAAAAACAAAACAAAACAGAAGATAAGGAATGCAGAGCTTCCACCGGACCACATCTGTTCTTAAAAATGAAGGTAGTGAAATTCAAATATTGGAAACTTTCACACATCAGAAAACTGGGAAAAAGTTGGTGTTCTCATACTTGTATCACGTTTTAAGATATTTTAACCTGAATGCATTTTGGAGGGTGTACACTCTTTCAAATGATCACTTCATAATGTCTTATATCTCCACCTCTTGTTAGCCACGTTTTTATTTTAGGAATAGTAATTCATTCAACAAATATTTACCTAGTGCCTACCAGTGTCCGGTACTGTTCTAGAAACACAAAAAGTCCCTGCCCTCATGAAACTTACATTCTAGAGAAGACAGACACTAAGCATTAAATATATTGTATCTCTGTTAGTAATAAGTACAATGGGGAAATAATAAAACAGGGATGGGGTGGGGAGCACTGTTACCATACAGGTGGCCAGGGAAGGCCCTTCTAATGAGGTAAAAATTGAGTGAATTAAACACTGGAAGGGAGCCACACAGATACCTGGGAAGTGTTCTAGGAAGAGCCCAAAGCACAGTATTGGAGGTGGCTTTGCCTTTTATTCTGAATGAAGCCACTAGAGGGTTCAGGGCAGGGGGGGGGCATAATCTAATCTTCCACACCATATGGAACTTCCTGGGAGCTGTATTAAGAACAGATTACAGAGGGACAAGGCCCAAAACAGGGACTGGTTAGGAGGCTACTTCAGTAATCAAAGTAAGATATGATGGTGGCTTAGACCATATGTGGTATCAACAGAAGTGGTAAAAAGTTGGTTTGACTTTAGATTTATTCAACCAACAGGATTTGCTAATGGATTAGATATGGGATATGAGACAGAGAAGTCAAGGATAAATCTCAGGTTTTGGTCTTGAACAACTGGAAGAATTAAAGAGGTTATTTCCTCTTTAATTCCTCATGGAATTGGAAGTTGGGGAAAATAAAGGAAAAACAGGTTTAGAAGGAAAAATCTACAGTTTGCTTTTGCAAATGTCAAGTTTGAGATGCTTCTGAATACCTGAGTGGAGACATTAAATAGGAATAGACATCTGGAGTCCAGGCAAGAAACGAAGAAGGTAAAAATTTGAAAACCATCAATACATAGCTGGTACTTTTAAAAGCACGGGACCGAATGAGATCACCTAGGGCAGCAGTAAGCTCTCACCTGGGTGTCCTCCTGAGCACTGGAAAGTGTGTGGGAGCAGTTGAATTACTGTGGTGACTGGGAAGCGCTACTAGCATTTTAGCAGGAATGGGTCAAAATGCTAAGTATTTTTCCATGAACTTAACAATCTAGCAATACAAGAAATTATCACACCCAAAATGCATTTGGTCCCCAGCCACCCCCATAACCACAGCAAACAAAACAATAGGAAACAAATATAAAAGAGCACAAAGTTTCAGGACTGAGTTAGCGCCAATGCTTAGAGTTAAGGAAGATGAAGAACCCCCCAAAATAAGAAGCTGTGAATGAGGAAAGAAAAGAATTGAGAGAAAGGGGTCTCAAAAGCCAACTGGAGAAAGTATTCCAAGAAGGGAAAACGTGATCTGTGGCAAATGGTGTGATACATTCTCATGTTAACATAAGGATGTGCCCAGTAGAGCACAAGACGGGTGCTCATGTACTATCTAGATTTCTCTGAAAAATAGCTCTGGAATTTGTTAGAACTTTACTTCAGTTACTTCCTCTCTAAACATAACAGACTAGGGGCCTACTAAACAACGATTAAGAGAAGTCCCCCAGTGAGTAGTCATCAGCTCTGATAAGTACCTAATATTAACAGGGAAATCACAACGTCCATCACTGAAAATTACTGTGCCAGAAAATCAACTAACTTCCTAAAGATGCTCAGAAACAGATTTTTAACAACTGTGGAGAACAAAGTAGACTATTACTGGCCCTTCCTGTCTTTAAAGAACATCCTCACCTACTTATATTGCCTGTTAAGTTGTAAGTTAGTTCATTACTTCTGAATACCTTTTCTTACAATCCACAAGTGCCTCATAAAGTAGTCTTAAAAGGGTATGTTTTTTTTCAGTGGTGAGATTCCAGTCAGAAATCCATTTTCTAACCTATGAGATTGGCAAAAGGAGAAAAATCAGTTAAGAGCTGTATGAATATATTTTCACAATTAAAAAGATAACATTTAGAACAGACACAGCTGTTACTTATTTTAGCTACAACATAAAACTACATTTCTCATAAGCAGAACAAGTATTCCACACAGTAACTCACTTGATCCAGCTCAGTTGGAATGTACTGGATGGCCCCACAAGATGCTGCCACTTTGATAAGGCTGCAATAAACTGTGTATCTTACAGGAGTATTCTTATCCATGCCATGGAAAAGGTTGCTTAGCCTGGATAACAAATAAGTAGCAAAACAATGTTGGAGATGAACGACCGTGGTATTGAGGTTATCTGCTCTCATAACAAACCTTAGGCAGTACTATTAATGACTTCATATTAAAAGGTTAAGTGAGCAGGCCGGGCGTGGTGGCGCACGCTTGTAATCCCAGTAATTTGGGAGGCAGAGACCAGAGGATCCGGGTTCGCGGCCAGCCTCAGCTCTCTCTCTCTCTCTCTCTCTCTCTCTGTCTCTCCTCTCTCTCTCTCTCTACCTAGTGAGGCCCTCCGCAACTTCATGAGACCTGGTTTCAAAAATAAAGTATAAAAAAAAGGGCCGGGGGTGTAGTGCGGAGGTAGAACGCCCCTGGG
>PVJS01035021.1:0-21240 GCA_004027185.1 Glis glis | reverse complement strand
TCTCTCCCTCTCTCTCCTTAGTGAGGCCCTCCGCAACTTCGTGAGACCCGGTTTCAAAAATAAAGTATAAAAAATAGGGCCGGGGGCCTAGTGCGGAGGTAGAACACCCCTGCGTTCAATCCCCGGTACCGCAAAAAAAAAAAAAAAAAAAAAAAAAAAAAAAAAAGAAAGAACATGATTGGAAGATTGGCAACAAAGACATTTGGGGAAGAGGTATGTGGATAGATCTCTCCAAATGGGCACAAAACGTGAAGATATTCGTGTCCCATGTTAATGCCCATCAAAAGGTGACCTCAGCAGAGAAGAACTTTAACAATCAAGTGGATAGGATGACCCGGTCTGTGGATAGCAATCAGCCTCCTTCCTCAGCCACCCCTGTCATTGCCCAGTGGGCTCATGAACAAAGTGGCCATGGTGGCAGGGATGGAGGGTATGCATGGGCTCAGCAACATGGGCTCCCACTCACCAAAGCTGATCTAGCTACAGCCGCTGCTGAATGCCCAATCTGTCAGCAGCAGAGACCAACGCTGAGCCCCCGATATGGCAGCATTCCTCGAGGTGATCAGCCAGCAACCTGGTGGCAGGTTGATTATATTGGACCCCTTCCGTCATGGAAGGGGCAGTGCTTTGTCCTCAGTGGAATAGACACTTACTCTGGGTATGGATTTGCTTTCCCTGCACGTAAAGCTTCTGCCCAAACTACCATCCATGGGCTCACAGAATGTCTTATCCACCGCCATGGTATTCCACACAGCATTGCTTCTGACCAAAGATCTCACTTCATGGCCAAACAGGTGTGGCAATGGGCTCATGCTCATGGGATTCACTGGTCCTACCATGTTCCTCACCATCCTGAAGCGGCTGGTTTGATAGAATGGTGGAATGGCCTTTTGAAGACTCAGTTACGGCATCAGCTAGGTGGCAATACTTTGCGAGGCTGGGGCTAGGTTCTTCAAAAAGCTGTATATTTGTTGAATCAGCGTCCGCTCTATGGTACTGTTTCCCCTATAGCCAGAATTCACTGGTCCAGGAATCAAGGAGTGGAATTGGGAATGGTACCACTCACCATTACCCCTAGTGACCCACTAGGAAAATTTTTGCTTCCTGTTCCTGCAACCTTATGTTCTGCTGGCCTCCAGATCTTAGTTCCGGAAGCAGGAATGCTTCCACCGGGAGGCACAACAATGGTCCCATTGAATTGGAAATTAAGACTTCCCCCTGGCCACTTTGGGCTCCTCATGCCTTTAAATCAACAGGCTGAGGATGGAGTTATGGTGTTGGCTGGGGTTATTGATCCAGATTACCAAGGGGAAATTGGACTATTACTCCACAATGGGAGTAAGGAAAAGTATACCTGGAAGGCAGGAGATCCCTTGGGGCGTCTCCTGCAGCAATCTAATCCGGGCAGGATGGCAAATGTCTCAGATCCTCCAGGAATGAAGGTGTGGGTCACCCCTCCAGGTAGAGAACCGAGACCTGCCGAAGTGCTGGCTGAAGGTAGGGGAAATACAGAATGGATAGTAGAAGAAGGTAGTTAGTTATAGGTGCCACCTACAGCCACGAAACCAGTTGCAGAAACGAGGTTTGTAATTGTTATAAATATGTTTGTATATATATATTTATATGTGCTAAGCAGATATCTCTATCTTATCTCCTCCCTTATTTATCATGTAATATAACACTGATGGACTTATGTCAATATTTAAGTATTAGGGATAAGTATCACTCAGGGGGTCCTGCCTTCTATTCAGGGGAAGTGACTGGTGTGTTTTTGGTTGTATGTGGGATAGCTTTGTCATGTTAGGCGTGATTTTGATATTGTTATTCTATTTATTTAAAGATTGGTGTGATTTAAAAGAGACTGGGTTAGGAGTCAAGTTGACAAGGGGTGGACTTGTGATAGTTGGTCTGGTTTGTCAACTTGACCCTCTTAAGATCATGTGACTTTGGTTGTATAACAGCAGATTGAACCGGAAGTCCTGCCCTAAATATGGGCAGCAGGGTTCTGATAGGTGCAGGACTTAGATAAAAAGAAGGAGAAAGCCTCGTAGATCTGAGCTGCGACTCCTCCTGAGGAAAACACATCTGTTCTCGTTTGAGATCGTCAGTCTCCAACTTCGCCGTTTCCTTGATCTTCTGCTCTTGTCTGAGATCGTCGGCCTCCAGCTCTTCTAACTGAAACTTCACCATCGTTTCTCCGAAGAGCTTCCTTATCTTCATATCTTGGACTGGACTGAATTGGTGGTTGCTTCAATCCTGGGACTCTGGCTCTTGGACCACCCGACCAGCTGCTGATTCCTCTGACTCTTCACGTGCGGTCGAAATTCAGGACTACATTGTGAGCTAATCTAATAAATCCTTTTCCCCCCCTCCCTTCCTTTCTTCATTCTGTGAATTCTGTTGACTGACCAATACATGGGTCCCCCCAGGCCTTGCTGCCTCGTGGCCCTGGGCACCTTTGAATGGGGAGGGGGAGTCATGAGGCATATCTCCTGAGACTTGGCGGCTGGAGGGGAGGGCCTCAGGGTCCTGGTCCAAGGCTCTGTAGGAGCCTGACCTGGCATGGGGCCTCTCTCCCTGAGGCCATGGCATGGGGGACTCCCCAGCAGTGGTCAACCCAATTAATCCACTCCATTGTAAGAAAGACAGGCTTTGGGGTGTGGCTGGCAGCTGGGAAGGGACAGTGCTTGCAGCAACCCCTACCGCCAACCCCTGGGCTGTCTTGGACAGAGGTCAAAGAAGAAGAGTACAGGGGTTGTGCTTTGCATGCACCTCCCCCCTTGAGACAGGGGGAGACTGAGAGGGAGAGCATGAAGAACTGTGGGTAAAGAAAGGCTTGTTTATTTTAAAAGGAGACTAGAGTGGAAGAAGAGATAGCCCTACCTGTAGGCACTGCGGACTGGAGCCAAAGGCCACCTGGAATCCAAACTGAAGAAACGGCACGAATACAAAGAAAAACGCTCCTGACCATCGCCCTGCCTCCTGGCCAAGGACTTTACCAAACATGGCCCGACCTCAAACTCACCAATCAACAACTTACACAGCTGTTCCTTCGCCCTGACCCAACTCCTAACCCCATCAAAAAGCCCCAAGTCTGTAAGGAAGCGGGCTTCTGATGCTGGCAGCTCTGGTCAGTTGCTCCCTCCCAGGCTTTTATCCTGAATAAAGCCTGTTCCTTGCCGTTGAGCTATGTCTCTTCATTTTCTTTCTTTTTTTTTTTTTTTTTGCGGTACCGGGGATTGAACCCAGGGGCGTTCTACCTCCGCGCTACATCCCTGGCCCTATTTTTTTATACTTTATTTTGAAACCGGGTCTCACAAAGTTGCGGAGGGCCTCACTAAGTAGAGAGAGAGAGACAGACAGGGAGAGAGAGAGAGAGAGAGAGCTGAGGCTGGCCGCGAACCCGGATCCTCCGGTCTCCGCCTCCCAAAGTACTGGGATTACAAGCATGTGCCACCACGCCCGGCTTGTCTCTTCATTTTCTAACACTATCCACTGAGATTAGTTAACAAAACACCATGACCTTGGGGATAATAATGACTGTCGCTCCCGACTACTGTCTACCTACCTGGCATGGGCCAAGTCCTCCAACTGGATATGGATTTCTTGTCAAAAACCCCAGTTGTATATGCAATACTTTCTATGACTCAGTTTTTATTCAGGACTTCTAATTTGTCCAATAGTAGAAATTGTGGGTCTCACTAGGTTGATGAGAGTCTCACTACTTGCTGAGGCTGGCCGCGAACCTGCGATCCTCCTGTCTCAGCCTCCCAAGTACTGGGATTACAAGCGTGCACCACCACACCCGGCTTAGCCAGATACTTTTTCAAAATAAAATAGAACTGGGCGGGGGGGGGTGGCTAAGAGGAAGAGTGCCCCTAGGTTCAGCCTCCAAGACCAAAAAAAAAAAAAAAAAAGACTTTAAAATACTCATCCACACTCATCCATGAGTTTTAACCGCCACCCCTCTTCACCCAGGCAGTGTCTACGAGCTGCTCTCAGCTCTAGAAATTAAGCTGAAATGCAGAGAAAGAAAGCAGTGTCTTTGGAGAGAACTGGAGCAGGTTTGGAAGAGGACATCTTCACTGAGTGCTACTAGCCTTGGGGGCTAACACCCTCAGATGCCAACCCTGACTCCGTTAGGGCCTGGGGTCTTCTCCCAGCCGCCTCTGTCTGTGGCCACCTCAGTTTCTTTCCCGAACCCTTGTGAGGCCTTGTGAAACCCTGCTGGGCCAGTTTCAGGTCCTGGGACATTCTGCTTTGTGGCTGCCTTCCCCTTGAGGCCTGTGGGCACATGCTGGGGCCTCACGGCTTCCCTGGGCCTCTGAGCCAGCGGTGGCCTCTGGGAGACGCTCTGCCTTGCTTTCCTCCCAGCTGTGGCCTGTCTGCCCTGCCCCGCCTGTGGCTGGCCAGGGCCTGGAGACACCTCCCTGTCTAGGTGTCCATGCAGTGGAGGAAGGAATAGAGAAACTCAGTGAGGATGTCCTCTTCCAAACCTTCTCCAATTCTCTCCAAAGACACTGCTTTCTTTCTTGTTGCATTTCATCTTAATTTCTGGAGCTGAGAACAGCTTGCAGACACTGCCTGGGTGAAGAGGGGTGGCGGTTAAAATTCATGGATAAGTATTTTAAAGCCTTTTTATTTTTTTGGTCCTGGAGGCTGAACCCAGGGGCATTCTTCCTCTGAGCCACACACATCCTCAGTCCTCTTAGTTTTTATCTTGAAACAGGGTCTGGCTAAACTGCTGAGGCTGGCCTCTAACCTGCGATCTTGCTGTCTCAGCCCCTCAAGTACTGAGATTACAGGCATGCACCACCATGCCTGGTGAGTATTTTAAAGTCTTGTTGGTTACTTTATGTGTAGATTCTTTAGGAACACACACACACACGCACGTACGCACAAGCAAAAGGAAGAAGTAAAACTCGGTTGATGGTACATATATCCATGCCATCAACAGGTAGAGTGTCACTTCTTCCTTTCCAGTTTGGATGACTTTTACCTCTTTTTCTTGTCCACTGCGCCTGCCTAGAGCTTACAGTGCACAGCAGGCATCCTTGTCTTGCCCCTCATCTGGGGAAGAGCTTTTACTTTTTCATCACTAAATCCACTAGCTATGGATATTTCATAAATACCTGCTATCATGCTGAGGAAGTTCCCTTTATTTCTAGTTTTTTTGAGTGTTTTTATTCTTAAAAGGTGATGATTTTTTTTTTGGTCATTTTTTCCTGTATTGACTGACAAAATCATGTGGGTTTTTTTCCTTCATTATGTTAGCATGGTGTATTATACTGATTTTTTTCTTTTCTTTTTTTGTATGTTAAACTGTGCTTGCATTTCTGGGATAAATTCCACTTGGATATGGTAGGTACTCATTTTAATGGGCTGCTGAATTCTATTTGCTATTATTTTGTTGGGGATTTTGCATTTACATTCATAAGGACTATTGGCCTATAGTTTTCTTTTCTTTAGATATTTTTGTCTGACTTTGGTACCAGGATAATACTGGACTCAGAAAATGAGTAGGGAAGTATTTCCTCCTCTTAAGTTTTAGGGAAGATTTTGAGGAAGATCAGTGTCAATTCTTCTTTTTATTTTAAAATTTATTTTTACTGGTGCATTATAATCACAGTTCATAATGAAGTTCAGAGTGATAGGGACATACATGCACACAACACTTGGTGAGAAATGTGTGGTTGAATTCACCAGAGAAGCCATCTGGTCCTAGGCTTTTTTGTTGGTGTTGTTGGGAGGTTTTTGATTACTGATTTAATTTCTTTACTTATTATAGGTCTGTGCAGATTTTCTGTTTCTTTTTGAGTTAGCTTAGATAGTTTGTGTTTCTAGGAATTTGTTCTTTTCATCTGTGCTATCTAAGTTGTTTGGCATATGATCTTTCATAGTATTCTCTTATAATCTTTTACATTTCTGTAAATTCTGTATAAAGTTTCTACTTTCATTTCTGGTTTTAGTAACCTGAATCTTCACTTTTTTCTGATTGGTCTAGCTATAGGTTTTAAAAATTTGTTATTTTTTTTTAAAAAAACCCAACTTTTAGTTTCATTGATTGTCTGGTTTTTTTAATTCTCTATTTCATTTATTTTCAGTTTAACTTTGTTAATTCCTCATTCTGCTAGTTTTAGGTTTAATTGCTCTTCTTTTTCTCATTCCTGAAGGTGCAAAGATAGGTTACCGATTTGGGATTTTGTTTTTAATGTGGGCCTTTAGAATTATAAATTTCCCTCTGAGAACGGTCTTCGCTTCATCCCATAAGTTTTGGCATCTTGTGCTTTTATTTTTCACGTGTCTTAAACTATTTTCTAAATCTCATTGTGATTTCTTCATTGACCCATTGTTGTTCGAGTGCGTTAATTTCTGCAATTTTCTAAGTTTTTCAGCTTTCCTCCTATTATTGATTTCTAGTTTCATCTCACTGTCGTCAGGGAAGATACTAGGGTGATTTCACTTCTTTAGAATTTATGAAGACTTGTTTTATGGCTTGACACATGGTCTATCCTTGAGAATGTTCCAGGCACACTTGAGAAGAATATATATTACACTGTTGCTGGATGGAATGTTCTGTGCATGTCTGCTGGGTCTCGTTGGCTTATGGTGTTTTTCAAGTCCTCTATTTCTTATTGACCTTCCATCTAGATGTTATATTCATTATGAAATTACATAGGGTACCACAGGCTCCATCTCTGTATTTCCCTCTTCAATTCTGCCAGTTTTCTATTCATGTGTTTTGGGACACTGTTGTGGGTACATTTATGATTGTTAGAGGTTCTTAGTGAATGGTCTTTTATCATTGTAAAATGTCCTTATCTCTAGCAAAAATTTTTGTCTTAAAATTTATCTCAGATTGGTATTGCCACTTCAGTTCTCTTTTAGTTGCTATTTGCATGGATCATCTTTTTTTGTTTTTTCTTCACTTTTTTTCTACTATCAATTTTTTTGTGTCTTTGAAGCTAAAGAGAGTCTCTTGTAGATAGCATATAGTTGAATCATTTAAAAAATTAATTCTGCCAAACCCTGTGTTTTACTTAGGGTTTTTCACAGAAACAGAACTAACTGTGTGTGTGTGTGTGTGTGTGTGTGTGTGTGTGTGTGTATTTAATATCATTATTTTAATGGATTGAATCATTCACTTGTGAAGGTTTGTAAATCCAAAATCTGATGGGGGTAGGCCGGCAGGCTGCAGTTTCAGGGCAGAGCGCCACCTGCTGGCAGAATCTCTCTTTCCTTGGGGGAAATTAAGTTTATTCTATTCAGGATTTCAACTAATTAGATGAGACCCACACACATTATGGAATGTAGTCTGCTTTACTCAAAATCTACTTAAATGTTAATATCACTTGAAAAACACAATCACAAAAACATTGAGAATAATATTTGACCAAATATCTGGTCTACCATGGCCTAGCATGTTGACATATTAAATTCACTACCATAAATCCAGCCTTTGTCAACTTGGCATCTTTTAAAATCACAGTCTCCAAATAAACACAACAAGAAGGTCATACTCAAGCCACCCTGGCCCTTTCTTTCAGAAAACCATGCAACGCCCCTTGGTGATGTTTCTTCTTCTCTTTGAAGATGCCAGGAGGCATGGCATTTTCTTTATCTGTTCGTCCACTGATGGACACCTTGGTTGATTCCATATCTTGGTTATTGTGAATAGTGCTGCAACAAAGCCAGAAATGCAGGTATTGCTTTGATATAATAATTTCAATTTTTCTTACATATATTAGGTAGCAGAATTGCTGGATCATGTGGTACTTCTATTTTTAATTTTTAAAGGAATCTCCATACTATTTCACATAATCGCTGTACTAATTTACATTCCTAACACAGTGCACAAAAATTCCCCTTTCTTCAGAACATCCTCACCAGCATCTGGTTTTTTTTTTGTCTTTTCGATAATAGCCATTCTAACAGGGGTGAGGTGATAGCTCATAGTGGTTTTTTATTTTTTATTTTTATACTTTTATTGGTATATTATCATTATGGTTTTAATTAGCATTTATTTCCTTGGTAATGAGTAAGTTATTGTAACTTTCAATATCAACATTTTTGTTTTGTTCCTTTTCATAATTTCTATTTCTGTAATGATAGTCTCTACTTTTAGACATTGTTCTCCTGGTTTCTTTTCCTCTAGTTTTTAAACCTGTTTATTATTAACATGTTTATTTTTTAGCATGTTTATTATTTTAGTATGTTATTAACTTGTTTAATATTTTTATTATTAACATGTTTATTATTTTTAGCATGTTTATTTTTTTATTTTAAGTCTTTGTCTAGTAAATCCAACATTTGGCATTCTTCGGGGATGGTTTCTCTACATTTATCATTTTCTTGTGAATCGGCCATATTTTTGTTTCTTCACATGCCCTTTTTTGGGTCATTGTTATTGAAAACTGGACGTTATGAATATTATAGTATGCTAACTGTGGAAATCAATTTCTGCCCCATGTCTGGGATTTGATTTTGCTCCCTTCTGTGGGATGTAGTTGTTTGGTTAGTGATTTTTCTACATTATTTTTGAAAAGATGGCATTCTTTGCCTTGTGTGATCACTTAACACCTCTACTCTGTGTGCACCTATGTCTTAACCTCCTCTTCCTGTAAGAACACGAGGCATATTCGATTATGTCAACTTAATGGTCTAGTTTTGCCTAGCTTACCTCTTTAGAGATCCTCTCTCTAGACACAATCACTTTCTGAGATACATGGTGCTGGGATTTCAACACACACATTTCGGGGGACATGATTCAGTCCATAACAACCTCCCCATTGGGGAGGAGGACGTGCAGACCCCCTTGTGTTCTCCACTAACACTGTAGGGAGACTAGGGGGCTTTTTATCCCTCTTCAAGAGGGATGAAAGTCCTGGCTCCCCATTCAGCCTTTAACCTCCCTGGCTGGGGGGGGACAGTGGTTGGGGTGTCTCATTGAGGGTGGAGGTCTAGGCTTCTCATGTGGCCTCTGATGGTGTGGGTGGGATGGGACAGACCACAGTATTTTTCTGTGGTGTTTGGCTGGGGCGGATGAGTTATTATCTAAAAGTTTCCTGTCTGGCTAGGCTGCTCTTTTCCTGGTCTTTTGGATAGAGGGAGCAGACTTTTGTTTGGGCTTTTTTGGTCTATGCCTGTCGCCACACACACATACACACACACACACACACGCACACGCACACACACACCCCTATCATCTATCTTCCATCTAGTTATCTATCTGTCTATCTATCTATCTATCTATCTATCTATCTATCTAGATATCTATCATCTATCTCCTTCCTTCCTTCCTTCCTTCCTTCCTTCCTTCCTTCCTTCCTTCTTTCTTTCTTTCTTTCTTTCTTTCCTCTTGACAGAGGCAGGCAGGAGAAAATGAGCTTCAGGATGGCTTTTCTCTACCAATGCCCCAGCTCAGCTGGGGTAGCCGCCTCCTGCAGTTCTTTCTAGGTTCTGGTAATCATCCCGCCCCCGCCTCCTCTCACCTACAGTAGTAAAGGGCTCCTCACCACTGCTAGCTTTGGTCCGCACCACTATCCTCTGCTCATTTCCCTTAAAGGTGCCCATCTTTTGCACTGATTCCTTTACTAAACTCCCTCCAGTTGCCCTGCGGAGGGGCTCTCACAGTCTCTTGCCAGCAAATTGACCTATCATCACGTGACCATGTTCTGGCCAAGGTACTGTTGGCGAGTGTCAAACAAAATCCTCTGTGGGATTTCCTTAAGTGTCAGTCTCTCTCCTTGGCTCCTTCTTCTCCCTCCTGCCTGGAAGATGGTGCGGTCATCCATTTTGGGTGATGAGGACAAGGACCACCTTTTAAGATGGTGATGCTATGAGCTGGAGGGAGCCCGCTTCTGTGAGGCTTTGTGGAGAAGGGGTACTTGTCCTGGTCCAGAACTGAGTTCAGCACTTGCTGGCTGTGGGACCCTGGGCAAGCTACATAATCTTCTTGTATCTTAGTTTCCTTAACTGTTAAGTGGGCTTTAATATCAGACCGCACAGGCTTGCTATGAAAAGAAAATGAGGTGCTTTATGAACAAGTGCTTAGCAAATGCACGCAAACAAAAGAGGTTTAATAAATATTGGTAAATTTGCCTTTAATGAAAACTCCAAACTTTTATACTCCTGCAGAGAAGATGTACGACCGATGTTTATTTTCACCAAGGGAAAAATAACACCTCAGATTTGCAGCTTGCAAAGCACTTTGACATTCGTTATCCTAGTTAATCCATGCAACACCTCTGTGAGGAAGGAGGTAGCGCCGCATGACCATTCCTTTTTTTTTATTATTATTGGAAAAGAAAGAGCCACAGAGCAGAAAGTAACTGGCAGAAACATATTTAACTAACTGGTTAGCTAACGAGTGACAGGACCAGGTCCAGAATTCTGTTACCTGGCCCCCACAGGAGAGAGAAAGGCAATCCAACATCTTTATTGGGCAATCTTGTTATGTTTTCTGTTTAAATGATTGGAAAAATGTTCCGTGGTAAAGCATGTCTGCCTCAGAAGATTGTATCAGGGGCAAGTTTGCAAATTGCTCCCCAAGGGAACTCCTTGTACAATCAGCATCAGGCAGCTGGAGGATTTCTTGGGGTGTAAAAATGAGGGGGTGAAGTTCACAATCAGGAAAGAGCCTATCAGGATGTCCATGTGGCTGCAATCAGTTTTCTTTCTAGTTGGGAACTCAGGAGAGAGGAAGGAGAGGAACTTGGGCACTGTGACTTACAGCTAGGAAGGAAGGTGCAAGTCTCTTGCGGTGTGGCCCAAGTAAAACCTGTTTTTCAGACCACAGAGAGAAGCTGGCCCCCAGGGGAGGCAGCCTAGAAATTCTTGGTGCCAGACCAACAAGCAGACCAAAGGCTCACGCACTCGAGCTGGGCACTGTTGGAAAGATGCTTACCCATTAATTTTGGATGGAAGATTGCAACTAAATCGCAATCAGTGGTCATTTAAGAAGTAGGAGGAGAGGGTTTTAGGTGGCACCTACTTCACTGTCCCGAGAGTAGCTTTTTCTTCCTCAAATATCCTGGAACAGTGGAAAGAGATGGAAACCCATTGCGGTGAGGAGGTCCAGACTGAGGGAGGGAGGGCCCGATGCTGTGATAGGCTGATGGGGTTGGCCGGGGACCAATCCCTGTCCTGCTGCAGCCCAGTCTTCAGACACCTTTATAATATTAGGATTTACTATTCATAAACAATATATTTCTCCATTAATTCAGGTCACTTAAAATGTCTCAATGAATGGGTCTAATTTTTCCTGTAGAAGAAACTATCCAGGAGAATTGTTCATTTACCCAAGGTGAAGACAAATTAAATACCGCTTATCTTTACCATCTGGAATACTAAAATGAGCTGAGCATAAATCTACTACAGAAAAGAATTTGGCTTCAGATGGACATGAGGATAGTGTAGTATTTGGCTAGGCATTACTGGAAAACAAGCCTATTTTAATTGTTCATAGATCTCGGACAAATGTATGCCGTCAACATCTAGGCTTTTAAACAGGTGGAGCAGGTGCTGCAGGTGCTAGTTCTAAGGAGAATTAATAATCCTTTTTCTATTAAATTGGTTGTAATTGGCTTAAGACCTTACTTGCTTTCAGTTTTAGTAGTGCATTGAAGAAGTTGAGGCAAATGTTTAGAAGAATCAATTTGAACTCTAAGGTCTATGCTCCAATTAGTTTATGTTCACAGAGTCTTTGGCCTTTAGAGATTCAGAAACCACAGCTTATTTTTTCAGATATTTGTTGAATCATGTATAGTGTGGGTTTTTTTTTTTTTTTTTGTACTGGGGATTGAATCGAGGGGCATTCTACCTTCAAGCTACACCCTCAGCCCTTTTTAGTTTTATTTTGAAACAGGGTCTCACTAAGTTGCTGAGGCCAGCCACAAACCTGCGCTCCTCCTGTCTCAGCCTCCCAAGTACTGGGATTACAGGTGTATGCCATGGAACCTAGCTTAGAGTAGGTGTTTTATTTTATTTATTTTTTGTGGCACTGGGAATTTAACCCAGGGGCATACTATTGCCAAGTTACACCCCAGCCCTATTTTATTTTTATTTTGAAACAGGGTCTCGCTAGGTTGCTGAGAGTCTCACTACTTCCTGAGGATGTCCTCAAACCTGCGATCCTCCTGTCTCAGCCTCCCAAGTACTGGGATTACAAGTGTGTGCCACCATGCCTGGCAGTGTAGGTATTTTAATATAACTTCTAAAAATAATCCTTTCTCACTACATTTTAGTTGCCAGTTCCACTCGCAAACTCACCCCTTCCTATTGAATATGCAGGGTTGTCACAGAGAAGAAAGGGATGCTTTGCTGCCGGTGGCGTCAACACATGGGAAAAGGCTTAGGATTGTTAGAAACTCTCATCATTTGTGTGTTTTTGGCTCTTGTTATGGTTAGATATAGAATGGCCCCTTGAAGAGCTCATAAATTGGTCTTTGGAGTTGTTATAATTGAGTCATGAGGGTTGTAGTCCCAGCAGTGGATAAACCCATTGTAATGGATTTATCTGGGTGGTGACCCAGGCCAGTAGGGTGTGACTGGAGGCGGGTCCCTGGGGGTGCGGCCTGGGGGATTATATAAATGGCTCCTCCTCCCCCTGTTCTCTCTCTTGCTTCCTGCCTCCATGATGTGAGGAGCACAGCCCATGTGCTCTCCCTCCCTCCACCTCCCGCTGCCATGCCCTGAGATCTGAGGTCCCCGGCCTCACATGGACTGAACTTGAAATCTTAAGAAAACAAATCTTTCCTTTAAGTTATGGGGTCAGTCTTTTAGATTATAGCTTCAAGAATGCTGACCAGAGCAGCTTTCCAAGGCAATCTGATGTTCTATGGTAGTGGGGTCTGTGGTACATAGAGTGGCAGCTGTCCCAGCAAGAAAGCTGAAGTGTTATCCATATGAACCGA
This sequence comes from Glis glis, assembly GCA_004027185.1. Taxonomy (NCBI): domain Eukaryota; kingdom Metazoa; phylum Chordata; class Mammalia; order Rodentia; family Gliridae; genus Glis; species Glis glis. The sequence continues at coordinate 8,326 of PVJS01035021.1, read as the reverse complement.
TTATCCCTTTAAGCAGGTGGAGCAGCTACTGCAGGCACTAGTTCAAAGGAGAATTAATAATCCTTTTTCTGTTACATTGGTTGTAATTGGCTTAAGACCTTACTTGCCTTCAGTTTTAGTAGTGTATTGAGGAAGTTGAGGCAAAGATTTAGAAGAATCAATTTAAACTCTTATGTCTGTGCTCCAACTAGTCCATGTAGCCCGTGTAGTCTTTGGCCTACCCTTGGAGTGTAGATGAAGGACCAGGAATTGTGGGGTTCTAATGTTTTCCTTGGCTGTACCACCCTTGGACAGACTTTAGAAGTGGCTTTCTGCTTCTTTCTTTTTGTGTGTGTTACTGGGGATTGAACCCAGGTATGTTTTACCTCTAAGCCACACCCCTAGCCCCATTTTATTTTTTTATTTTGAAATAGGGTCTAAGTTGCTGAGGGTTTTGCTAAGTTGCTGAGGTTAGCCTCGAATCTGTGATCATCCTGTCTTAGCCTCCCAAGTACTGGATTACAGGTGTGCGCCTCCCAAGTACTGCATTACAGGTGTTCGACTTGTTTTCTATTTCTTAACCAATGGGTGGTGCTGTTTTTCCAATGACCCTCCTGCCTGCGGTATTGACAGTTGTCTTTATTCACAGGCTTTTGATTCTCAGAACACAGAGAACTTTGTTTTTGGATTGGGGACCAGTTGTTTGCTTGGGACAGCCAGAAGTTGTTTGCATACCTAGCTTGTTTACTTTCTAAAGCTTTTTGAAAATGTTAAGCCACATGTTGAAGGCTTTGTAAATTGGCAATTTCCCATTCCAATTTATTTTTCTAAGTTTTCCTATTTCAGATGTGTATCTACTTACAAAAAAGGCTCCTTTGACTTCAGCTGCTGGGTCTATCCCACCTACTGCTTAAAGGTTTCCTGAAGTCTAGCTGATGGGTCTCCCATGGAGTCTTCTTTATTTTATGTATAATTTTGAAATTTGGTCCAATCTTCTCTTAAGAGAAAGACTTCAATAATGGCCATATGTAGTTCATTTCTCATTTTCTTGTCCTTTCAAGGGCAATATCTGAACTGAGCACAGTTGGATTATTTAAATTCTCCCCTGGCCTTGCTCACGCTGTTGCTTTTAGTCATTCCCCCACTCGAAGGGCTAACAATTACAGAAACTAGTTGGTATGGCCCTGGTAGTCTAGGATAGTAAGTAGCTATCAAATTCCTTAATTTGCAGAACATTTTTGTCTGTCTTTCTGAGGTTTTGGAATCCTTAACTATAGGAATTTGACACCTACATCAGCTTTTTAGGCTAGCAATTTGGAAGGGATATTGTGAAATGTGACTTTTTTTAACCCGAGAAAACCCTGCAAAAGGGTAACTCATCAACGAGAGAAGTCAAAGGAATAGCAGAGGTATAATTGAATCTATTGGTGTGAAGATAATTTGGGATAGACAGAAAAAGAGCTACAAGGAGGGAAGGTTAGTGAAAATGAATTCTTTTCATTGACTTTTTTCTAGAAAGGCTATCTTAAAGTCAATGTTTTATTTTGAGCCTTAGCTAACTTTTTTTTGTGTGTGTGGTACTGGGGATTGAACCCAAATTTATAGCCCAGTCTGTCCCCTTTCTCTTGCCTCCTCCCTCCCCTCAGCCCCGTCCTGTACTCTATGGGTCTCCCTTCTATTTTCAAGAGATCCCCCTTTTTTCTCTCTAGCTTCCACATATGAAATAAAGCATATGACCCTTGACTTTCTGAGTCTGGCTTATTTCCCCTAACATAATGCTCTCCAGTTCTATCCGTTTATACCATCCATTTATCCATTCATCCATTGACAGACATCTAGCCTGGTCCTATAAGTTGGCTATTGTGAATTGTGCTGCCATAAATGTGGGTATGTACACATCCCTTTAGTCTGCTGATTTTAGTTCTTTTGGATAAATACAAAGGTGTGGTATAGCTGGGTCATATGGTGGATCCATTCCTAGTCTTTTGAGTAACTTCCATACTGATGTCCATAGTGGTTGCACTAATTTACAATCCAACCAATACTGTTGTTTTTTTCCCCACATCCTCACCAGCATTTATTATTACTTGTATTTGTGATGATTGCTAATCTAACTGAAGTGAGAGGAAATCTCAATGTAGTTTTGCTTTTCATTTCCCTGATTGCTAAAGATGTCGAACATTTTTGTCTTTTCATACTTGTTGAGTGCTCAGATTCTTAACACTCAAAATAGGGTCTTCAAACTAGCAGCATCAGCACCACTTGGGTACTTGCTGGAAATGCAAATTCTCAGACTTCAGTCTCCACCTACTAGATCAGAAATCAGAAACTGGATGCACCAAACCTGGTTTAAATTTTTTTTATTGTGGTGAAATATATATAACATATTTATTATTTTAACCATTTACAAGGTTATAGTTCAGTAGCAATAAAAACATTTACAATATTGTGTGAACAATACCACTGTGTATACTCAAAACTTTTCCATCATTCCCAGCAAAATATGTGTACTTATTAAACAATAACTCCCCCTGCCCCCTCATTCCTCCTTTCCCTGGAAACTTCTAGTCTACCTTCTGTCGCTATGAATTTGCCTATCATGTGTATCTCATGTAAGTGGAAGAACACAATATTTGTCCTTCTTTGTCTGGCTTGTTTCACTGTTCATAATATTTCCAAGGCCTATTTCTGTGGCATTATAGAATATATTAAAAGTTCATTCTTATTTCTGAGTGAGGAGCAACCTGTGCTCAGGAAGCACTGCAGGTGAGTCTGATGCCTGCTCAAGTCAGGACCACTGACCTTGAGTAACGCTTCTCAAATAGCATCGTACACGGCAACCCACGGGGATCCTGTTACAAGGCAGGCTTTGTTTCATGAGGTGGCTTAGTAGCCGATTCACTAGCAGAGCTCGGGAGTCTGCACTGCAACAAGCTATGTGTGGACAGGGTTGAGAACCACTGTCCTGAGGCCCCCAGCAGTGCCCAGCTCACCCTGAGATGACCTGAACGAAGCTCAGGCTTGTGTGGACTGGAGTGAGTAGAGGCTGGGGTTTACTTCCGCCTCATGAACCAGAAGACAAGGACCTGATGTTCTGACTCAGCCTCTCTGGGCAGGAAGATGGCCATGTTCCTCACTGGGCACCTGGGTTGGGAAGGGCGGGAATCTGGGAGCTCTTTTGGAAGCTCCGTGTTAATTACTACAATATAAACAGCAACACAATGGCTCTTTTGTCACTGCCTTGAGAAATCCAACTTCTGATGTGTGGCTGAGAAAGAGCTCAGCTGTGCTGAGAGGCATTGGGGAGATATGTATTGGCTGAGTCCTGGGGAGCCGGATGTCAGAGTTGGGGTGGGCACCAGCAGCAGGCCTCGGGGGCAAGCTGGGGTCAGCCTGCAGCACCACATTAGGGGTGACTGAACTGGGCAGGGCACCTGGCTCCTCTGTTTTCCTTCCTGATTAATTAAATCTGATGTGGTTCAGGGAGCAGGAAGTGAAGGAAGAAGGATAAAGCTCCAGGACCACTATTTTCATTGAAATGATGCCAGATTTGTATTTCAAAGTAAGAGTAACTGTCCCTAGTGTATCCAGGCACAGAATATTCTCAATCCATGACTGTCCAACCTAAGGAAGAAATCACTACAACTGTTCCCATTTAACCTGCCCCCTCAGATGACATGAGAGGTCACTCACGTGTGGTCTCTGAGTTAGGGACAAAATAGTTGGAAACAATCCTTTAGAATCGTATCTGTTTTGTAAGTACAGCTGCTGATGTGTTGGAGAGAAAAGAAGTGAACGGTAAGGAAATTACGATTCGTTCATGTGGTCGAAATGCTTTGGAGCCACTGAAAAGGTGGTATAGCAGAATTTTTAATGTCATTCAAATATGTTTATGATTAAAAAGGGAAAAAGCTCAAATAACAGATATTTGCAAATATATATACATGTAGATGTGAATGTACATATATAAAAAAATTTAAACTGTATATGAAGAAAAAGGAAGAAATAATGCTAAAATATCAATGGTTATCATTGGATGGCAGGAGAGCATTTGGTTTTAATTTTCCTACTTATCATGTTTATGCTTTCTGTGTCTCTTATAATAGTCATATTACATTTACCAATGAAATAATTTAAAACTATATATAGTATATTTTACAGTATACTATAGGGGATAGTATATTGTAGGAAAATGACCAAACATAGAAAGACACACTTTTTAAAATATGCTTTTATTGGTGCATTATAGTCTCACATCACAACATAAATCATTTTGACAGTGACACACATACACACAGTACTTGGTGGGCCCAGTCCCAGCTCCCTCCCTATCCTCACCTTCCCCATACAGAGTACTGAGATTGACGTTGGTATTTTCACATATATGCACAAAGCCAATGGTAGGCATTCCTTCAGTGATCCTCACTCTGCCCCCTCCCCTTCCTCTAAACCACCTCCCTGACTCCACTGAGGCTTCTCCTCCATTATCTGGAGTCCCTCTGGTATCCCAATTACTCCCTAGCTTGCACATATTAGAGAAACCATATGACCCTTCACTTTCTGTGACTGACTAATCTCACTTAACATAATGTTCTCCAGGTCCTTCCATTTTCCTGAAAATTACATAATTTTTTTCTTTATTGCTGAGTAGAATCCCATTGTGTGTATTTCCCATAATTTTGTAATATATTCATCTGTTGATGGACACCTAGGTTGGTTCCATAATTTGGCTCTTGTGAATTGTGCTGCTTTGAACATGGGTGTGCATATATTACTGTAGTTCTCTGATTTCGGTCCCTTTGGAAATATACCCAGAGTGGTATAGCCGGATCATATGGTGGGTTCATTCCCAGTTTTCTGAGGAATCGCCATGCTGGTCTCCATAGCGGCTGAACTAATTTGCATTCCCATCAACAGTGTAGAAGAGGTCCAATTTCTCCACATCCTCACCAACATCTATTGTTTTTTGACTTCTTGATGATTGCCATTCTGATTGGGGTTAGATGGAATCTCAGTGTAGTTTTGATTTGCATCTCCTGATTGCTAATGATGTTGAACACTTTTTCATGTATCTATTGGCCATTTGTATCTCTTCTTTTGTGAAGTGTCTATTTAGTTCAATTGCCCATTTCTTGATTGGGTTTTTATTTTTAGTGTAAAGTCTTTTAAGTTCTTTGTATATTCTATATATTAGTCCTCTATTAGAGGGATAACTGGCAAAGATCTTCTCCCATTCTGTAGGCTTTCTCTTTAGACTCTTGATGATTTCCTTTGATGAGCAGAAACTTTATAGTTTAATGCCATCCCATTTATTCATTCTTGTTTTAACTTCCTGAGCTATGGGGGTCTTGCTGAGGAAGTTTCTACCTGTGCTTATATGTTGGAGAAAGACACACATTTTAACCTACTTTTTGTTTTAGAACTGGGGATTGAACCCAGGGGCATTCTACCTCCAGCTACACCCCAGCCCTATTTTTATTCTTTATTTTGAAACAGGGTCTCACTGAGTTGCGGAGGGCCTCACTAAGTAGCTGAGGCTGGCTGTGAACCTGCAACCCTCCTGTCTCAGCCTCCCAAGTACTGGGATTACAAGCTAGAGCCACCATATCCGGCTTTTTAACCTACTTTGAATCATTGAAAACACCAGACTGTTTTAGCATGTGATATTATTGCAATTATTATTACTGTTATTATTATTTTATTTTGGTAGTAGAAGTTGAACTCAGAGGCATTCTACCTCTAAGCTACACCCATACCCTTTTTATTTCTAATTTGAAACAGAGTCTTGCTAAGTTGCTGAGGCTGGCCTTGAGCCTATCCTCCTATCTCAGCCTCCCAAGTACTGGGATTACAGACATGCACCGCCATGCCCAGCTTGATAATATTTCAAATATCCAGCTATCATCTAAACTCTCCCGACTCTTCTTCTCAGAGAGAGAGCTGCAGTCTTGTTGGTAGCGCCTCGATGGCCCTTCTGACCACTCCTCCTTTCCTCTCTGTCCCTGCCCCAGCCAGACTGGCCTCCTTGGTCTGTCTCAAGCATACCCAGGTCCTGCCCCAGGACCTTGGCACTGTCCATGCCCTCAGTCAGCAGGGTTTCCCCCAGACTGCCAAGCCGAACCTTTACTTTCTTCTATTTTAACTTATTTTCTCAGCAAAGCCTTTCCTTGAGACACTACTTTAAACCCCCCAACCCCTACAACATTTTAATATCCCCTGGTTTTGCTTTTCTCATTAGCATGGGTTGCTGTGTAACATTCTGTATATTTTATTTCTGTATATCTTTATCACCTCTTCTGTTCATTAGAGTGCAAGCCCCGCTGGGGCAGAGGTTTTGTCAATATTTTCACTGCTATAGATCCAGAACTTTCTAGAACAATGCCTGGCACCGACTCTTGGAAATTATTTGCTGATAGAATGAACAGCAAAACAAAAGAGACTATTTCAGGCCTTTGAAAGGAGAAGGGGTAGAAAGCTTGCAAATAATCTCCCAACTCTACTAACAAATCAAATAGAAACCATTCACAGCCAAGGGACTTCCTGCCACTTAATGAGAGTGTCCCCTAGCTGCTGCTGCTATTTCAGTGGTTTATAGATTTAATTTTCAAGAAATCTGAATATACACAGTGGTGCCAGGAATATCATATCATTTGGCAGTTGTGCTCAAGAGAAAAGGCAGCTTAGTTTTGGACTGGCATTATGGTCTGATAGCAGGGAACGGATAATGGCTGACTGGAAACTAGTCCAGAGAAAGCTCTAAATATCAGGAAAGCACTGGTTCACTTCACACGCATTCACTTAAGCATCTTGGTACAGAGTGAACAGGACACCACTCCTTCCCTGAGATGGTGTACAGTATGGTGGGGACACAGGTAAGTCAATAAGAAAGCGGCTATGGTTTGGACCTTAAGTGTCCCCCTAAGGACCCATGCCTTAAAGGCCTGGTCTCCTACTTGACACTCTTGAGAGGTGGTGGAATCCTTAGGAGGTGGAGCCTGGGGGGAGGTGTTCAGGTCATTGGGGGCGTGTCCTGAAGAGGATAGTGGGACCCCAGCCCATTCCGCTTTCTCGATTTCCCTTCCTGGCCTTGAGGTGAGTGGTATTGCTCTGCCGCAGGCTCCCGCCATGATGTATCACCACAGCGCAAAGCGACAGGCCCAGCTGACCATGGACTGAAACTTTTAAAACTGGGAGATGAAATAAACTTTTCTTTATAAGTTGATCGTCTCTGATATTTATTATAGTAACGGAAGGCTAACTAACACAGGAGCAGTGAAATATTATGGAAGCACCAAGGAGGGCCAGCGAACTCAGCCTTGGCACAGGAGGGTGGGAAGGTTTCCTGGAGGGAGTAACATTTGAGAAGGAGGAACAGGAGCATGTCAGGCGGGACTTGGGTGGTGGTGGAGGTGGAGAAGAGGCTGTTCCAGGAAGGGCCTGGAGGGACAGGATCCAAAAAGCTCCACATGGTTTGAGTGCAGACTGCAACCATCAATGTGTCCTGAATTAAGTGGCTTCTCATCACCTGTCACCCTCATACAAGCTACCACCATCTCTCCTTGGGCTCCTACAACACTTTCATAATAACTCGCTGCTTCTATGCTTTATCTTTTCTAATACTGAGAGAGAAAAAAGCAGCCCCTGACAGCTGAGCTGGCGCTTACAGGTAGACCTTCAGTGTGCTCTGACCAACACAGACACAGCATAGACAAGCATCAGGCAAGGCCACCCTGTGACTGCGACAGAGCAGGACAGAAACATGGCTACCCTGTAATTGTCAAACAGAGACAGAACATAAACATCCGAACCACAAAGACGATCAAATGGCCTTCTATCCTGGCGAATATGAGTTACTATTTCTCCTCCTCCTCCTCTCCAGACACACCTAACTTAAGCCCATTGAACCCAGGGGCATTCTATCTCTAAGCTACACCCCCAACCCTTTTAATTTTTATTTTGAAACATGGTCTTGCTAAGTTGCTGAGTATCTCAGTAAATTGCTGAAACTGGCCTCGAACTTGCGATCCTTCTGTTTTAGCCTCCCAAGTACTGAGACTGTAGGCATGTGCCACCACTCCTGGCTACTATTACTTCTTTACCAGTCACACCTGTAGTCCACACTGTTCCTCCCATTTTTGAGATAAGATTTTTTTTGTACTGAGGATTGAACCCTGCTGCATTCTATACCCCCAACGATTTTTATTTTTTATTTTATTTTATTTTTTTGCGGTACCGGGGATTGAACCCAGGGGCGTTCTACCTCTAAGCTACACCCCCAGCCCTATTTTTTTATACTTTATTTTGAAACTGGGTCTCATGAAGTTGTGGAGGGCCTCACTAGGTAGAG